>VDFB02353036.1:0-32883 GCA_007258455.2 Sequoia sempervirens
CCCTTAGCAGTGAGCCTTTGTATTCAGTTTATAATCTTTATATTATGAGTTAACCCTCACCATTGTTTTTACCTTATTGGGTTTTCCATGTAAAAATATGGTGTTCATTGTGTTGATTTACTTTCTGCTATCTATGTTTCATGCTCATATTTAATAACATAATAGTGTGGTTGAAGATTTGATAAGTGATAATGTTTTAAGTTTGAATTTGTGTGAGAACTGACCCACCCCCCCTTTCAGTTGTCTTGCGCTTGTTTAACAAAAGTGTGGTACAACACTTTATAACACCCTAAATAAGGTAAAATTAAGTCCATTTATCTTACAAGGGCCCAAGACCTAATTTGAATGTGTTAAACATATTACAACACTAAATCAAGGCACTATTATACTTAATTTAACAAGGAGGGCCTAAACAATCACGAAAATGTAGAGGGATACATTTTTTGTTGCCACAAGATCAATATCTTGATCTTGCTTTCTTAAATACTTGAATTCTTTGGAGAGATACAAAAAGTGTTAGCTTTCACAAAACAATGATATCATGAACACACATAAACTCACATAAAATTGGACATGATGTTAGGATCTTGAATAACTACAATAAAGCTCTTAAATTTAGCTCTTGAATTGCTCTTGATGATAGTAGTTGCTCTTAATTTTCACCTATTTCTAGTTGATATTCCAATGATACAATAACTAGGTATTTATAGGAATTTATTCAATTTACCAAAAAATAAATATCGATATCCAACTTTAGACAATTAAATTAGAAATATTAAATTACCAACATTGACGTATTTTTGAGATTTTAGGTGTTAGAGGCAAGGCCTTAGATGTAATTGATTATTTCTTGCAGTTCCTTGTAAATTGTCAAAAATAGGCCATAAAATGTATAGTTTAGGAAGTTAAATACGCAATTAGGTCCAATAATTAAAAGGGGGACCAAACATAAGGTAAAAATTTTATGGGTGGTAATTTATGATAGTACATTTAGCCCCCAATTTAGTGAGAGTATGAACTTATGTTCAAGCTCACACTAAAGTTGAAGATTTATGTCAAGAAGGGTCCAATTATCCAAGTGTTGAATAGATAGAATGACTATGATCAAGGGAGGTTATCAAGCCCCCAAGATCCAATATTTCATGGAAAACCAACATAGGCATAAAGAAATGAACATATATATAAAAGGTAACAAGACAACATACACTTCATACAATGTTAACATTAAATACAAAAAGAAGCTATGGACTAACAAGTTGTATTATGCTAGGACCCATACAAAAGGTGTTCATGACTCACACAATAGCAATGTCCAATATTTTCTAGGTGAATCACAAACCAGAAGGCATATGGGCTAGTGAGGACTATTTTTCACTAGGTGAGCCCCCAAGATAGAATAGAGAAATGAGAAATGCACTAGGTCTAGTGAGGATAATTTTTCACTAGGTGTGTACCTATAACCATACCAAGAGTTATACTCCTTGATAACCTTGATAAGGTGCTACAAAATGATCAAAATGTTATACCAATGCTACACTAACTTCAAAACCTATGAATAAAGTGAAGTAAAATAGTGCCAGTATATCCCCCCACTTTAAAAAAATTACAAAAAACCATGTGAGAAATTACTTTAAATTAGAAAAATTATAAATTCCATGTATTTCAGAAGATCACAAGAGCTTATTTGAAAATCCTTATGCCAATGATATGTTTCTAAATAAAGCTACATCATGATAAAGGGTTTCCCCCAAATATAATACAAAAAATAACATAAAAAATAACACTGAGGGTTCCACAGATCTACGATGTGTATATGTCTTTTGTAAAGTGATATAATAGAGCTCAAAACTGACATAATTCCCCAATTACTCATGGAACAATTAACAAAAAGGAGGAATGAAATATAGAGAGAGAAGAAAAACAAAATTTGGGGTCAACATGGAATAGACCTGAATATCTTAACACTTTGCATCATTCTCAAAAGGAAAACACAAGACAAAAAGAGAACAAATTTTATGACATATAGAAGAATGAAAATAAAAACAGAATAATGTCACAACAGATTCACTTCCTTTGTATGCTTGTGCCAATGGAGCAACAAGGGCAATCCAAATAAAACTCACAAACATAAAACATGCCAAGAAACATAACATGGGAGATCATACTATTTTCAAGAAAGCACAAAGAAATTATGAAAAATCATAAAGGAGCATCACACATGTGAGTTGAACTAAAGTTGGTCATCCGCATCCCAATTTTTTCCATCATATATGGAATTCAGACAACTAGCTAAAGGTAAGACAACAAGTGTTGTACTAGGAGCATTTATAGATTCAACACATGGTGGGCACTCTTATTAGGAAGAGCATCACGGTTTCCCCCATCTAAATTCATTTTCTTTGAACATAAATATTAATCTCATTATGCACTTACTCATCAATTTTAGCAATTTCATCATCATCATTCAAATTAATCACAATCAAAGGTTTTATGAAAATTGGAGTTGAATGTTCTTTTTTCATTTCTTATTTTGGTTCCATTTCTTTTTTTGATGAAATTTCTATTTCTTCTTAAGTTGTTTCCATAGGTGTTGGTTTATCATCACTATTTTATTCTTTTCTTCCAATTTAAGAGAAATAGCACGATGTTTATGCCTATTACCTTTAGCATTTGGGTTTCTTCTTGCATGATTTTCATTTTATGATGTGGTAGGAGTAGGTTTCTCAACCACTGGTTTTTTTTCTTCCCTTAAAGGAGGAACTAAAGCAACTACCGAGGGTTGGGAAACCGCATCTCTTTAGGTCTATACACTTGTGTTTATCTTTGGTGGCACAAAATAAATTATTTTATTGTCTCTTGTTCTCTTATAAGATATGGTTTGAGGTATTTTAGCATATTTACTTTGGTTACATGTAAAGGTCTTGGCTCAAGGCATAAGTTCATTCATAATGGACAAGGAAGGAGGAACAACCATGGACCTATCATTCTTAGGAATATTGCTAAGAGATAAATCTACTATGAGCTTTGCCTTAATATTTTGAGATGACTTAAAAATTAAATCTTCATGAGCCTTTATAGGTTCATGTAATGACAGAAAAAGGTCCCCCTAACTTAGCCTTGATTTAGTGTTGTAATATTCCTAACATATTCATATTAGGTCTTGGGCCCTTGTGAATTAAAGGAGCTTAATGGAACCTTGCTAAAGTATTGTGAAGTGTTGTAACTCACTTTCACACTTTTCTAAGGTCTTATTAATTAATTACACCTAAATAACTTCTTTTTGATGAGTGGGTGCAAAAATATGGGGGTCAATTTGTGGCAAAATTTTTAAAAAAGTTTGGATAGCTCATAACATGAGCACATTATAACATGAGCACATTATAACGCACTCACGTTATAATGTGATCACGTTATAATGTGCTTGCCATAATGCATGCATGATGTAACACATTCGCGTTATGAGTAATTAAAAGCACAAAAAAAGGAAATCGAGCTCATTTGCTTTGTGACTATTTTTTTGCTTCCCACTGCCAAAAGCCCTTCTTTTGTGCGCTTGTGTTCTGGGAGGAGTGAATATTGCAATTTTTTCATCAAATTGTTGCTATTTCATTGCCAGGATGTTGCCACATGGACAAGGAGGTCGAAGAGGTAAGGATTGTTTTTTTTTCTTGTGAATTTTTTAGTTTTAGGTTGTTTTTTATATTTATTTGTTGAATTTGAGGGAGATGATATTGAACTTGCAAACCCTCTTCAAAACCCTCCTAAACATCCTCAACAAGAAGAGCAACAACAATAGGAAGAAAATCCTCAAAAAGAAAAGCAACAACAACATCAACAGAATCCTCAAGCTCAACAACCACATCAACCATCTCCTCCACCAATCCCTCAACATCCTCCTGGAACTCAGCAAAATTTAATGATTGAAATTGATAACAATAAAAAAAAAATTGAGTTAATAATGAGGTTGAACGATCCAAATGGTTCAACCATGGAAAGAAAAACACATACAAATTCATTGAAAGAAATGTTAAAACATATAGATTCAATCTACAAACAATTAACCAGTTGGCAAGATAGGAGGTAGGCAGCTAGGAATTTTTACTGGGATAAACTATCATATAAAGATGTAAAAGATCTAAAAATGCAAAATTAGATTTGTGCTCATTATTCACTAACCCACACACAAATCCAAATATTATCCTTAATGCAAAGAGGTTTCCTATCCATTGGTGCCACCACCAATAGATTAGGACCTTTTTTTGGGATAGGTGGTACATGGTTTTTTATTACCCACCATGCAACAATTGCGAAGTCCCACAATATTTCTTGAGGAAGCTATATTGTGAGTTCATCCTAAAAAAAATACTAAATTATTTTGATATGAGGGAATTCCAGGGGAGGGTGGGGGGTTGGCTCAAGATAGAACCAGTGCACATCAAGATCCTAGGCAACAAGTGAGATGACCTCTCACTAGGCCGCCTCATGAGCACATCATTATCCCTTCCATCACGTAGGAGAGTGCCAAGGTAGAAAATTTGCAAACCATAAGCTCTTTAACCTAGAGTGTTATCTAGCATACCAACCCTATACTACAACACAATCTAGGGGAGTCTTCGAGTGGTGGGCTTCGATCCCATTTGTGTCAGGCTTGTAGGGTGACTTGTTCATATGACCCCACCAACACTCAGGAGGCTTCTACACAGGATATGTCTACATCTATGGAGATGGTGAGGGCAATTGACATTTTGAATGAGGCCTATGGCATCGATACTAAGGTAAATGTTAGTATGTTCATTGAATTGAATTTATTAAATTTCAATTTTGAAATGCAAGATTAACTAATTTAGTTTTATGATTTTAATAAAATTTTAGGATCACAGTGTTGATACAGGATACATTGGCCTTACACCCGCTTATTACTCCACTGCGTCTACCATTGAGGTATGTAACTAGTAAACAATTATAAATTTATTGCATGTTAATAGCATTATTTTATGAATGGTATTCTAATATGTGATTTTGGATGTTGAATAGGCTAATATTGGAGGTTTCGAGGGAACACCTCCTAGTGCCAGTGGATTTAGACAAACCTACACATGAGTAATAGAATAAAAATTTTAACTAATGAATTTTACTTAATATATTTATGTAGTTTATATTCATATTGTTGATTACATTGCATTGCACATCTTTCAAAATCGAAGCATTACTTCACATTCCATAACTAATAACTAGATGTTGATAGATGAAAAAATTTCAAATCCAATATAGTTGTTTAGAAAGTCAACATAAGAAGTGATGCAATTACTTCACATAGCATAAGTAATAAGTAGGAGAAACTTCCAATTACATTTTCTTGTCATGGCATTCCATGTGACCACTTTTTACTAAGGCATATTTTCAAACAGTTCACTTCCCTGTCTATGCTATGGATGCTTGGAAGAAATATATAAAAGAATAATAGTAAGCAATAGCATAGACAAGGCAATGAGTTGTTTGAAAAATTCCTCAAAGAAATGTGGTCTCATGGTGATGTCCATCACCATGAGACCCCATGAGACCCAATTTATTTGAGGTATTTTTTTCAAATAGCTCACCACCTTTTCTATGCTACCACATTTTCCATACATGTCTACCAAAGCATTTTATCAAACACTTCATTTCCTTGATGCTATTGCTAAAAGCCTAAAAAAGGTGATTTCCAACAACTTATGGATGCTTAGAAAAAAAATATCAAATCATAATAGTAAGAAATAACATAGACAAGGCAATGAGCAATTTAAAAAAATGTCTCGAAGAAATGCAGTCTCATGGTGATGGAATGCCATCCCATCACCATGAGACCACATTTCTTTGAGGAATTTCTTCAAACAGCTCACCACCTTTTCCATGCTACCACATTTCCATACATGTGTACCAAAGCATTTTATCAAACAATTCACTTCCTTGTTGCTATGGCTAAAATCCTAAAATAGGTGCTTTCCAACAAACTATGGATGCTTGCAAAAAAACTATCAAAGCATAATAGTAAGAAATATCATAGTCAAGGAAGTGAGTAATATGAAAAAATGCCTTGAAGAAATGTGGTCTCATGGTGATGGAATGCCATTCCATCACCATGAGACCACATTTCTCTAAGGCATTTTTTCAAACAGGTCACTGCTTAAAGAATAGAAACCAACCCTTTAGCCAAAATTCCCCTCCAAATTATTTTCAAGGTCCTCATCCTCAATTTACCAATCCATGAAACCTTCCACCTTTTATTCCACTTGTTCATGTCCCCACCCCCCCCTCTCCATTTCATTATTGTCCTCCATCTCATAACCAAGACCACACTATACCATCCACCCCATCCCAGCATAATACCATAGAGAAGGCAATGAACTGTTTGAGAAAATGCCTCAAATAAATGTAGTCTTATGTCATGGAATGCCATGACACATTTTTTTGTAATGGAATTCCCTCACCATGAGATCCCATTTCTTTGAGGCATTTTTTTCAAATAGTTCACTACCTTCTCCATACCACCACAATTATCGTACATGTCTAGGAAAGCATTTTATCAAATGGTTCACCACCTTGCTGCTATGGGTAAAAGCCTAAAAATAGGTGCTTTCAAACAAGCTATGGATAGGGAAAATAGTAAGCATGATTGTCATAAATATATAGGTTAATAAGTACTCAAAATTTTGTTCATTATCTCATACATTATAATCCATGATGTGGATCACTATTGTACTTTTCGTGATTGAATAATTTGTTGTTTTATTTTCAAATGTTACAAGTGGATACACCTCTGAATGTTCATAGGAAAATGGAGCTTGATGTTTCATCTAATATAGACTCCTCGATGGCTCTCATAGGGGAAGTATGAGGCAAATTACTAAATTTTAATTTACATTTGTTATTATTAGTTAGTGAAAAATCAAACCATTATTGATTCATAGTTTAATTTCTCTTTGGATGGTTTCTACAAGGCTTCAACACACCTCAGCATGGGAATTTGAATATTTCCCTCATGGAGGGTGATCATCAAATGGTGGTAAGTGATTATTTTGTTATATATATCCTTTTTTATAATGTAATTTCTATATATTAATGTCTTTACTTCTTATTGTAACAGATAAGACTTGACCAAGAACTAAAACCTAGGAGGAGCACCAAGAGTGCTCCTTGACCTCAGAATAAATGAGTGACAAACCTATCGCTATCTGATCGACAAGCAAAGGGAAAGATTTTATTTTGAGAGCATGGAGAGCAATGGATTTTGATTCTAGAGCCCTTTCTTGTACACATTTTGTATTGGATATATTTGACATTGTATGCCTATATGTCATTCTCATAAGCCTATATAGCTATTTTGTATATATTTTATACTTATATCGACATATATTACTGTATGCCTACATGGATATTTGGTTAATACAAATCTTTTTTATTGATGGTGTCCATATTTGCATTATAAATCCATGGTTCAATAGATATGAGTTACGTGTATTCAAGTGTATACATTACAACTTACGTGTATACTTTGTGACTTACATGTATTTCAATGTATAATTTGTGACTTATGTGTTTTCATGTGTATACCTTGTATGCATGCATATACTTTGTATTAATTTTTGTATACTATGTATTCGTGTGTATACTTCAAGGCTTATGTGTTTTTCAGTACTTGTGTTTCCCTTATTCACATGTATTCTTGATTTATTCACGTATATACTTATTAATTGGTTAGCCCTACAATTGATCATTGTTGTGCTTCATGGTTTGTCTTGAATGTTTACTAATTGATGCTAAAAAACTATTAGTTGATGCTAAACAACTTCAATATTTCTAGGAATACTAGTAGAGTTACAAATTCCAAAATTGCACAAATTGAAAAGAAAAGATTAACTGTAAATAAATGCACTAATTATTAACTCGATAATTGATTAAGAATGAGTATAATATATATCAAGGGACGATCCTTCTATAATGACAACTACCAACTAGAAATAGGAAAAGCATTCTCAATACTTTGAAAGTAATAATCCACCCAAAATTGCAACGAGAGAGAAGGCTTATTTAAGATCCTTGAGAAATTTATTTCATAATGCTCCCTTGTTCTTACATATCTCAATTTAGTTAAATCCAAAGAGTTCCATGAAATGCTTTATCTAAAAGAAAAAAACATGTTTTCAATTGGCATTCCATGAGATGTTTCATAAAAATATTTTAGTATATTTAATCTTTTATTGGAACAATTCAATTAAGCAAAGGATACATAATCTTCACAACACTTGCAAAACACAATATTCATAGTAGATGATGACTAGTTAAATTCTTGACACATTATCATACAAACATTTATCTTGAATAGTATTTAAACATTTTCACAACATAATCCTCACAATATAGAATGAATTGTTATGTTCTTGATCCATCACCATATAAACATGTTGAAAGATGTATATGTCAACTTTTTGCAATATTATTTCTTGTATAGGAAATGGACTTGGGAGAAAGCTTTATAATTTATAATACAAATAAGAAATGGACTCAAGGGTGGAAACTTTATGTATCACACCAAATAATAAATGTACTTGAGAGCATCACTTGTTTCTCTTAGACTCCAATTTTCAAGCATAGCAAATCATTTCAAATGAAAATGAAAAAGTGCTTCAGAAAAAAAATTGTTAATTGAGAAAAAATAAAATGTTTCCAAGTTCCACCATTGTACGCATTTACAATTGGTTGTATATTGTTGTAAGGGAAAGGAGGATAATTAAAAAAATTCTTGCACTTTCTAGACTTGAGGATGATCATATGTTTTTCATGTGGAAAACTCATACTTCTCAACTGTTGTGTGCATGTTTCTCTGTTCGATTATTTTGCATGTCATCATAAGGGATTGAGTCGGTTGAACGTACGCTCAAAGCGATTCTGCATCTTTGGGTGTGAAAGAGGACCATACCTAGTGTTAACATACCTATCAGGACATGTTGGAGTAGTTTTTTTGGTCACATGAGGTGCATAACAAAAGTTGTACCACTTTGCAACTTTACACTACTTGCATTATACACTTTTTCCATCAAGTGAAAACTAGACACCATGGGAAAATGACTTCGAGATAACAAAAAATGAGAGGTTATTGTAGAGGTACCCAACACGATCTCATAGGATTATATAGAGAGTTCGTAAGCATCGTGGTTTTTGAGTAATATCCCGTCAAAGATTGCTACCCTTTTGCACTTTGGACCCTTAAGGGATCGAGTCAGTTGAATGTAGCTCAGAGCGATTCTGGGTTTTTTGGTGCAAAAGAGGACCATGCCTAGCATAAATGTACCCATCTAGATACATTGGAATAGTCAGTTTGGTCACACGAGTTACAGAACGAAAGTTGCACAACTTTGCAACTTTACACTGCTTGCATTTGACACTTTTTCTATCAAGTGAAAACTGGATACCACAAAAAAATGACTCTAAGATAACATAAACCAAGAAAGGTTATTGTAGAGGGTCCCAACATGATCTCATAGACTTAGACAGAGAGTTTGTAAGCATAATGGTTTTTTAGTAATAGCCTGTCAAATTTTTTTCCCTTTTGCACTTTGGACCCTTAAGGGATCGAGTTGGTTGAACATAGCTTGGAGCAATTCCGCATGTTTTGGTGTGAAACAGGACCATTCCTAACTAAATGGACCCATTTGGACATGGTGGAATAGTCTATTTGGTCACACGAGTTGCAGAATGAAAGTTGCACCACTTTCCAACTTTTCACTGCTTGCATTTGATACTTTTTCCATCAAGTGAAAACTGGACACTGCAGGAAAATGAATCCAAAAAAAAAAGAGAGGTTATTGTAGAGGGTCCCAACATAATCTCATAGGCTCAGATGGAGAGTTTGTAAGCATCACGGTTTCTGAGTAATATCCCATCAAATATTCTTGACCTTTTGCATTTTGGACCCTTAAGGGATTGAGTCTGTTGAATGTAGCTCATAGTGATATCGCATGTTTGGGTGCGAAAGAGAACCATGCCTAGCATAAAATTGTTGGAGTTAAAATGACATTGAGAGGCGGGGTGAATCAGTGTCTTAACATATTTGACCAAATTTCACAAATTCAAAAACCATAGCTCAGATATTATCTCAATATACTCTGATTAATGCATTCATGAGTTGAATGTAATCATTTATAAATAGAATTGAGAAAAGTAATAACCAAACAGTGAACTGAAATAATCAACAGCATAGTAAGGCAAAGAGAACTCAGAAGAACAAGAAGACTCAAGACTTTACCGAGTGGAAAACCCTCCTGGGGTATAAAAACCACTCCCTAAATGCCTTCCAGGCTTAATCTTTTAAACAAAAGTTCACAATGCCTTATAGGCTGATTTTTGAGCACCCACTCAAGGAGCACTAGCCCCTCATTTTGAGACACCCATCTCAAGGAGTACAACCCCTCAAATTATGTTTTGAACAATAATAGTGACTCAAAGGATTTCTCTGTTTTCAGTTAAGCACATATATCTTTCTGCAGAGTTCATTCATACATTTCCATATAGACAAGGAATGATACTCTCAGAATTACAATCAACAACCCTTATAGTTTTCAACACTGGTATTTATATACATTTCAAGAATGTATGTTGCTAATAAGATCTTGCGTTTTTCACCAGAATTTGAAACTCACATGCTAATTTTAGCTGAATAATGATAGTCTGTAGATGATGGAAAAAATCAAGAGTAATGCTTATCCAGAGAGCTGCAAATCATCAATAAAATAAAAAACGCAACAGCTCAAAAAGAAACTCAATGATTATTCTATTATGTAACCATTTTGAGATTTGATGCCAATCCATGAAGACGACCACTGAGTTTTGAGTCTTTGTAACTATTCGCTGAGACAAGCAGATAGTTCTGTTGAAGGCAATTACACTGCCATAAATTCCTCTTAGTTAACGCTTTCACCATGAGCCATCAGAGTCGGGAAGAACACATAATGAAAACATCATGTCTCATTGATAGGCTTCCTTAGAGTATTATTCATTCGCTGAGACATCAACAAGTCTTTCACCGAGATCTCCTTAAGTTTCATTCACTATCGCTGTGACCAAATGATATCAGAGAGACCTCTTGTAGACTTCATATTTTTTTGCCGAGAGTCACTTTTCACCCCGTGTCGCTGAGACAATACAAAGCCAGGGAGATGCTATATAGACTGCCCCTTGTTTTTATGAAACATCCCAAGCTCACCCTAGATTGCAAAGACAGTATCAATCTCACACCGATGAGCCTTTGATAGAAACCCCTTGTGTGATGTCGCTGTAACATAATGGTTCTCTTTTTGATGGACCCTTCTGTCTTATGAGAGTCACTATAACATACCAATATCGGGGAGACCTCTCGTAGAAAGCTTCATGTCAAACTGAAAAACCTTCATTTACTCAGAGTCGCTGAGAAAGGATAGATCCTATGTCAACAGAGTTCTTTTATGTTCCATCGACAAGACCGGAGGTCACTCGCCAAGACCTCTCGCCGAAAACCCTAGCTCTTACTGAAGAGACTACCTTTATGATTTCAGTTGGTGAGACACACTTGAATTCACTGAGATATTAAACCGAATACTCCAAGTCTGGGTGAAGTGAATCTTTCAATGCGCCCATCGGTGAGACCAGAAGAGTTCACTAAGACCATATGACGATGCCACAACTCTCGTCGATAGACTTCCACATGCACTAGTCGGGGAGACAATATGTCTTCGCTAAGACCTCAGCCCAACGGCCAAACACATGCCGATATGCTTGTTCTGAAGCGGGTCAGTGTGACATTTCACGTTTGATGAAACATTACACTGAAGTTGATTTCCTTTGCTGATAGAGAACACTTTTCTGTCGTTGAAACCAAAGACAAGTCTTGCTGAAATAACCTTTCTTGTGCCGGTCACCAAGACAACGGGAATGTCGCACTAAAAGCAGCCTGTATGATAAATTCAGTCGCCATGACATCTGAAATGTCTTGCCGATAGGCAACTTAGACATTTCAAAGTGGATCAGGGAGACCCTGCTATTCTCACACCGATATGAGTAAGCCCAAAAGAGAAACATCCAAAACCTGTGATGTGCAAGGAGAACCATCCTGGACAGATTATCAATGAGAAAAAACTGAAGGAGATTTTTTCATCAAGGACAAACTATAAACACAACTGAGATTCAACAAACTCCCCCTTTGTCCTTGATGGCAAAACACCAAAGACTCTCCCCCTTTTTTCCTCAAGGAAAAGAATAGAAGAACACATCTGAGAAACTAATCAAAATACCATGAGAAACAACTGCAAAAAAAATAACATAGTGCAACAACCAAGATTGCAGGAGAGTTGTAAGTGAATCAAAACATATAACATGCTCCCCCTAAGCCAATGCATGGAAAATCAGAGAAGTAAAGATTGAGAGATAACTCCCAATTGAAGTCTCAACCTTTCAACTAACTCTTTAGCTAAGGGCTTGGTAAAAATATCAGCCACCTGATCTTGAGAGCCAACAAACTATAAAGACTTCATTAGCCAAAACCTTTTCTCGAAGAAAGTGAAACTTGATAGCAATATGTTTAGTGCGAGAGTGCAAAACAAGATTTTTGGAGATACTTATCGCACTTGTGTTATCACAGAGAATAGAAATAGGTTTAGGAATTTCAATACCCATATCAGATAGAGTTTGACTCATCCAAAGAACTTGAGTACAACATGAAGTGGCAGCAATGTATTCTGCTTATGTAGTAGAGAGAGAAAC
The DNA here is from genome assembly GCA_007258455.2 of Sequoia sempervirens. Classification (NCBI taxonomy): domain Eukaryota; kingdom Viridiplantae; phylum Streptophyta; class Pinopsida; order Cupressales; family Cupressaceae; genus Sequoia; species Sequoia sempervirens. The sequence goes on from VDFB02353036.1 coordinate 12,772, forward strand.
AGATTCTTGTTTCTTACTGTACCATGCCACTAAACAATCACCAAGAAAGAATGCAGCACCACTAGTGCTTTTCCTATCATCCAAACAACCAACCCAGTCAGCATCAGTATATGCAATCAATGAAAAATCAGTGCTTCTAGGATACCAAAGGCCATAATTAAGAGTGCCCTAAGTATATTTAAAAATCCTTTTAACAGCAGTGACATGGGATTCTTTAGGTGATGCCTGAAACCGTACAACAATGCAAACTACCTACATAATGTTAGGTCTAGAGGCAGTTAAATATAATAGACTTCCAATCATTGATCTATATCCAGTTTGATTTGTATCAGGGGAATCATCAACCTTAGTAAGTTTGCATCTAGTAATCATTGGAGTGCTAACTAGATGGCATTCATCCATCTGAAATTTCTTAAGCATCTCTCTAGCATACTTGGTTTGATAAAGAAATATTCCATTTTCACGTTGAGAGATTTGAAGACCCAAGAAGAAATTTAATTCTCCTAATAATGACATTTCAAATTCAGATTCCATTAGCTGAGAGAATTTTTTACTCAATGTAACATTGTTGCAGCCAAAGATAGTGTCATCAACGTATATTTCAACAACCAGAATATCATAACTTTCAATTTGAACAGAAAGATTGCTATCTACACCTCCTCTAACAAAACCATTTGAAAGCAAATGACTGTCAAGCCTAGAGTACCAAGCTCTAGGTGCTTGTTTTAAGCCATAGAGGGCCTTTTTCAATCTGTAAACATGATCAGGCTTGTCTTTGCACATAAATCCTTCAGGTTGTTCAACATAGACCTCTTCATCTAAATAGCCATTTAAAAAAGAGTTTTGACATCCATTTGATAAACAGTAAAATATTTATAAACAAAATAAGCCAAGAATATTCTGATAGATTCTAATCTAGCAACAGGTGCAAAGGTTTCACCAAAATCAATACCTTCTTGTTGAGCATAGCCTTTGCAAACAAATCTTGCTTTGTTGCGAATGACATTACCATTTTCATCAAGCTTGTTTCTGTATATCCATTTGCCTCCAATGACATTCTTGTCATCTGGTCTTGGGACTAACTCCCAAGTCTAATTTTTCTCAATTTGATCAATTTCTTCCTACATAGCATTAAGCCAACATGAGTCTGTTAGAGCTTCATTCAAAATTTTAGGCTCAAACTGAGTAACTAGACAAAAATCTATTTGTGCCTTTTCATCAGATTCAACAGCCTTTCTTCTAGTTTGAACTCCTGCATTTTTATCCCCAATAATCTGATCTTTGGGGTGATATTTAGTTAGAGCTTTTGATGCAACCTTTTCAGGACTTGCTATTTCATTTCTAGGGCTTGCTGACTCAGTTCCTTCTGAAATTATTTCTAGTTCAAGTTCTTCTTCCTCATTATCCTACAAAGATTCAGCATACAAATGTGATCTCTCATCAAATTTTACATTAACAACTTTAACAATCTTATTAAGCCTTTTGTTAAGGCATTTATAAGCTTTGTTGTGAGTTGAGTATCCCAAAAAGATACCCTCATCACTCTTTGATTGAAAACTCCCAAGGTTATCATCATCCTTTTTGACAAAACACTTACTTCCAAAAATTTTAAAGTATTTTACAGAAGCAGTTCTTCCATACCATAGTTCATAAGGAGTGTGTTTAGATTTCACTCTAATCTGCACTCGATTCAAAATGTATACAGCTGTATGAACAACTTCTTTCCAGTACATATCAGGCAACTTAGCTTCATCTAACATTGTTCTAGCCATTTCTTTTATAGTTTTGTTTTTACGTTCAACTACCCTATTTTGTTGAGGTGTTTTTGTTGCAGCATAGTGTCTTTTAATGCCGTGATGTTCACAGTAATCAATAAACTCTTGTGATGTGAACTCACCTCCTTTGTTAGATCGCAGACATTTAAGTTTCAAATCAGATTCCTTCTCAACCAATTTACGAAAGATTTTAAACCTTTCAAATGCTTCTGATTTGTGCTTAAGAAATGTGACCCAAACCATTCTAATATAATCATCCACAAACAGCATAAAGTACCTTTCACCATTAATAGACCTTGTTCTGGTTGGTCCACATAAATCAGTGTGCACAAGTTGTAAAGGTTTTGAAGAAGAATGTTCTTTTGTTTTGAAGTTGATTTTAGTTTGTTTACCACTTGACATTCTTTGCACATAGAATTTTCTGGCTTGTTAAGTATTGGTAAACCTCTAACATTCTGATTCTTACTTATTCTAACCAGATTTTCAAAGTTTATGTGTCCTAATCTTTTATGCCATAACCAACTTTCTTCATTTTGGCTCATTAAACACATACCTTGATTATTGTCATTGCTTGATGTGTCGAGAAGATTGTACACATTTCCTTTAGTCCTCCTTCCAGCTGCAATTGCCTTTCCTAGCTTGTTTTTAATCTCAAATCCTTGTAAAGTGAAAAGAACATGGTAACCACTATCACAGATTTGACTAACACTTAGAATATTGTGCTTGAGACCTTCCACATAGTACACATTATAGATAGGAGTGTCTTCATTCAGAAGAAGTGAACCTCTACCTTTAATTTGAATACCAGAGTTATCACCAAACTTAACATATCCGCCTACATAATCTTCAAGATTTATAAACTTATCCTTGTTGCTAGTCATATGGTTAGAACATCCACTGTCCAGGACCCATAAGTCCTTTTTCTTGGAATGAAAAGCTGTTTGAACCAACATAGTTTGCTCAATGTTGTTAACAGTCTTAGGTTTCCAAACCTTTTTAATTTTCTGCTGTTTAGATTGCAGATCAGTTCTGCACTATTTGACAGAATGTCCCAAAGCATTGCATTTAAAACATCTGATTTGTCTAACAAAACCATAGTGTTCCCTGAGACCAAACTTGGGTATTCTAGGATTCATAAGCCTGCAATTGCTCACCTTATGGCCAAATTTGTTGTAGAAAAAACAATAACCATAGAAGAAAGGATTGACTCTGTATGAAGATCTATTACCTCTTAGAGACTGAACATGATCCTTACCAAATTCTGAGTGATTTGAACTTGAACCTTTGACTTCAGAAGAGGGGTTTTGATTTGCATGGTCAATTGAGCATTCACCCTTTTCAAAACCAACACCAGTTTTATTTTTGTACATCTTCTGCTTGCTGAGTATCTCATTCAGTTTTAGAGTGCTTTCATATTTTTCAATTTCCTTCCTAAGACAGACTGCTTCTTGTTCTAGTTTTTGAATTTCTTGATCTTTGCAGCTTACAATCTCTCGAAAGCAGTCTTCAACTCTTTTAGCTTCTTCAAGCTGAGTTTTTCAGAGAGACCATTTCTTGATCTGGTTTATGTTCTTGAGTAAGCACTTGTTTTTTGAGTTTTCTGATCTCTTGTAAAGCACATTTCAGCTCACTTTCAAGATCTACTTCTCCTTCTTCAATGTCAATGGTGTTTGTATCATTTTGCTGAGTAATTTCAGCCATGAACAAAGTTTCATCTTCTTCAACTAATGAATCTTCAGACTCATTTTCAGATTCATCCTTACTGAACAGACTTTTCTTCTTTTTGAAATTGAAGTTTCGTTTAGGTTTGAAAGCCTTCTTCATAGGCTGTTTTTCAGTTGTCTCATTGTCACGGATTTGATCATCATAGGGACACTTTGCAGCAAAGTGACCTATTTTGCCATAGTGAAAACATTTAAAGGGAAGTTTTCCCTTATATTTTTCTGATCCCTTTTTAAATCTTCTAACAAAATGGGATTCTTTAGAATCAGACAACTCTGATTTACTGATTTCGACTTTTTCTTTCTTTTCAATGTTAAAGGCAGTTTCTTTTCCTGTTGAATTGTTTTTGCTGGTTCTCATTTCATAGGCAGTAAGTATTCCTTGTAGGCTTTCTAAGGTAAGCTTATCAAAGTGTTTCTTTTCTTCTAGGGCTGAAACCTTAGATTCAAATTTGGATGGTAAGGTTCTAACAACCTTTGTGACCACATCAAATTCATTAACCTCTTGACCTAGACCTTTCATTGAATTGATAACTTCATCTACTCTTAGGAAATATTCAGCCACTTTTTCATCATCCTTCATCTTCAACTCCTCAAACTGATGTTTTAGTGTAATGATTTTCAACAGTTTGACTTTCTCATTCCCTTGATATAGTTTTTCAAGTTTTTCCCAGATTCCATGAGGAGATTTGCAATGCATGACTTTAATAAACACATCTTTAGTTAACCCACACAAGAGGGCATGCTTAGCTCTGGCATTTGTTTCATACTTCTTCTTTTCAGCAGCATCAGTGGGAATAGTGGTTGGTACATTGTAATCTTCTAAAACAATGCACCAAACATCAACATCAAAAGAAACAAGAAAAGCTTCCATTCTGATTTTCCAGAAAACATAATCAGTTCCATCAAATAACAAGGCTTTGGATACAGAGGCACCGCCTTAAGAATGTGCCATTAAAAAAAAATAAACTCCAAGACCAAGTTCAATCCAAGGTAATTAAACCTATCAGAGGACCCTACGCTCTGATACCAATTGTTGGAGTTAAAATGACACTGAGAGGGGGGATGAATTAGTGTCTTAACAAATTTGACCAATTTTCACAAATTCAAAAACCATAGCTTAGATATTATCTCAATATACTCTGATTAATGCATTCATGAGTTGAATGTAATCATTTATAAACATAATTGATAAAAGTAATAACCAAACAGTGAACTGAAATAATCAACAACATAGTAAAGCAAAGGGAACTCAGAAGAACAAGAAGACTCAAGACTTTACCGAGTGGAAAACCATCCTGGGGTATAAAAACCACTCCCCAAATGCCTTCCAGGCTTAATATTTTAAACAAAAGTTCACAATGCCTTATAGGCTAATTTTTTAGCACCCACTCAAGGAGCACTAGCCCTTCATTTTGAGACACCCATCTCAAGGAGTACCAACCCCTCAAATTATGTTTTGAACAATAATAGTGACTCAGAGGATTTCTCTATTTTCAGTTAAGCACATATATCTTTCTACAGAGTTCATTCATACATTTCCATATAGACAAGGAATGATACTCTCAGAATTACAATCAACAACCCTTATAGTTTTCAACACTGGTATTTATATACATTTCAAGAATGTATGTCGATAATAAGATCTTGCATTTTTCACCAGAATTTGAAACTCACATGCTAATTTTAGCTGAATAATGACAATCTGTAGATGATGGAAAAAATCAAGAGTAATGCTTATCCAGAGAGCTGCAAATCATCAATAAAATAAAAAATGCAACAGCTCAGAAAGAAAATCAATGATTATTCTGTTATGTAACCGTTTTGAGATTTGATGCCAATCCATGAAGATGACCACTGAGTTTTGAGTCTTTGTAACTATTCACTGAGACAAGCAGATAGTTTTGTCAAAGGAAATTACACCACCAGACATTCCTCTTAGTTAACGCTTTCGCCATGAGCCATCAGAGTCGGGAAGAACACATAACGAAAACATCATGCCTTGATGATAGGCTTCCTTAGAGTATTATTCATTCGCTGAGACATCAGCAAATCTTTCACTGAGATCTCCTTAAGTTTCATTCACTATCGCTATGACCAAACGATATCGGAGAGACCTCTTGTAGACTTCATAATGTTTTGCCTAGAGTCACTTTTCACCCCGTGTCGCTGAGACAATACGAAGTCAGGGAGATGCTATATAGACTGCCCCTTGTTTTTTCGAAACATCCCGAGCTCACCCTAGATCGCCAAGATAGTATCAATCTCACACCGATGAGCCTTTGATAGAAACCCCTTGTGTGATGTCGCTGTAACATAATGGTTCTCTCTCCGATGCACCCTTCTTTCTTATGAGAGTCGCTATAACATACCAATATCGGGGAGACCTCTCATAGAAAGCTTCATGTCAAATTGAAAAACCTTCATTTACTTAGAGTCGCTGAGACATGATAGATCCTATGCCGACAAAGTTCTTTTATGTTCCATCGGCGAGACTGGAGGTCACTCGCCAAGACCTCTCGCTAAAAACCCTAGCTCTTACCGAAGAGACTACCTTTATGATTTCGGTTGGTGAGACACACTTGAATTTTCTGAGATATTAAACTGAATACTCCAAGTCTGGGCGAAGTGAATCTTTTAATGTGCCCGTCAGTGAGACCAGAAGAGTTCGCTAAGACCATATGATGACGCCACAACTCTCGTCGATAGATTTCCACATGCACTAGTCAGGGAGACAATATGTCTTCGCTAAGACCTCAGCCTAACGGCCAAACACATGCCGATATGCTTGTTCTGAAGTGGGTCGGTGTTACATTGCATGTTCGATGAAACATTACACTGAAGTCGATTTCCTTTGCCGATAGAGAAAACATTTTTGTCGTTGAAACCAAAGACAAGTCTTTCCGAAATAACCTTTCTTGTGTCGGTCGCCAAGACAATGGGAATGTCATGCCAAAAGTAGCCTGTATGATAAATTCAGTCACCATGACATCTGAAATGTCTTGCCGATAGGCAACTCAGACATTTCAAAGTGGATCGGGGAGACCCTGCCATTCTCACACTGATATGAGTAAGCCCAAAAGAGAAACATCCAAAACCTGTGATGTGCAAGGAGAACCATCCTGAGACAGATTATCAATGAGAACAAACTAAAGGAGATTTTTTCATCAAGGCCAAACTATAAACACAACTGCAATTCAACAAAAATTACCCATCCAAACATGCTGGAATACTCTATTTGGTTAGACAAGTTGCAGAATGAAAATTGCCCCACTTTGTAACCTTACACTGCTTGCATTTGACACTTTTTCCATCAAATGAAAACTGGACACCATGGAAAAACAACTCCAAAATAACAAAAACCAAGAGAGGTTATTGTAGAGGGGGGTCTAACGTGATCTCATAAGCTCAGACAGAGAGTTCATAAGCGTCGTGGTTTTTGAGTAATAGCCCATCAAAGATTACTGCCCCTTTGCACTTTGGACCCTTAAGAGATCGAGCTGGTTGAACGTAGCTCAGAGTGATTCGACATGTTTGGGTGTGAAAGATGACCATGCCTAGCATACACGTACCCATCAAGATGCATTATAATAGTTCATTTGGTCACATGCATTGTAGAATGAAAGTTGCAACACTTTGCAACTTTACATTGCTTGCAATTGACACTTTTTCCATCAAGTCAAAATTGGAAACCACAGAAAAATAACTCCAAGATAACAAAAACTGAGAGAGGTTATTGTAGAGATTCCCTACGTGATCCCAATGCCTCACACGGAATTCCTGTAATTGACACGGTATCTAGGTAATAGGCTGTCAAAGATTTCTACCCTTCTGTAATTTGGACTATTAAGGGATTACGTTGCATGAATTACAAGTTTTTGAGGGCAGCAATAAATTTCAAAATTTGAGTAAATCTCATTAAAAATGTTTATTTGAATAGAATTTATGCTATAATGATATTGATATATAATCACTAGGTTGATTTGTTTTAATAAATGAAGTTTTTATAATAAGCTAGTCAATTGGTGCTAGTTATAATAGGGAGAGAATAAAAGAAGAAAAAGAATGATTAGTAACCATCAATGGTTATTACACTCACTATATTACTAATATGATGTTTACAATAAAATGAGATTTATTTGGTTGTTCTAATTCTTCTATTTGTGCTACAATTTTCTAGTATGCTTCATACACCGTTCTGAAACCCAAGTGCTTATACTTGTAGGCACAATGTCTTAGGTATTCCTTTCTCGTAGATCTTTTACAATGTCACTCATACATTCGATAGTCTCTTATAATTTATACATTATAGATGCTCATGATGAGGTCAACTTCAAATGAATAACTTCAAATTCCCTCGCTAAGCTTCACACGCTCTTTTATAATGGCTTCAAATTAGAATTGAGATTTGTCAAGATCACCAAAATAAAGATGTTGCATTTCTTTTTTGGTTGAGATTCTCTTGGATGGCTCATAAATCATCATTTTTTGCAAGGAGACACCAATCAATTTTTATTAGTTTACTTACAAATAGGCAAAGTAAAAGAAGAAAAAGAAAGAGCATCCAAAATGGAAATGAAATGAAAATAGATGGAAGGCACTTATAGACAACAAATCCACACCATTTGGTTCCAAGTCAGGAACATCAAGGCATAAATCTCAATGCTTCCATTGAGGATAGGCATGCCAGTCTCTCAACTTAGTCACTCTTGGCCATACATATTCATTGGGAGCTCCAAGATACATATTGCACACAACACCTCTCATGAATATAATAACTTGAATTTCAATATGCTCTTATAATTTCTACATCATAGGTGCTCATGATAAGCTTAACTTCAAAAGAATAACTTGAAATTCAATCCTTAAGCTTCACACACACTTTTATAATGGCTTAAAATCATAATTGATATTTTTCAAGATCATCAAAATAAGAATGTTGCATTGTTTTTTGGCTGAGATTCTCTTGGTGGCTCATAAATCAGCATTTTTCTGCAAGGGGACACCAATAAATTTTTAGTAGGTTACTTACAAATAGGAAAAGTAAAACAATATGATATAAACATTAGATGATAGCATTGACATCATACAAATTAATATGCACACAAGTATAAATTAATAAGAACCAATGTGCATACTTAAAAATTAATCTAATGAACCATCTGGGTTTTCTCTACTCTCACGTATTGCCTCATGGTCAAACTCACAGACCTTCCACAAGGTCTTATTCAAAGGTCTATCCCCATATTTGGTCAAACAAACATTGGATGCAATGACAAGGTTCGAGTAATGAATAATCTTCTGATGCATGTCAAAGTCTTGAAACAACCAATATTTAACACTCTTATGTGGGTACCTTCTAAGCCACGTTCCAATAACAACAACTAAGCGTGTAGGGTATTCGATGTTTTCTTTATCTATAACTAGGTCCTTCAATTTCATTTTAGCCTCAACACAATGAAACAAGTAATAGTTTGTTCCCTCTTCATTGTCTTAATCTATAATGACTACATAAACATGCCCTGCATTGATATGTGTAGCAAATCTCTTAAAATTAGTCAACATTACAAATACACTACAAAGTAAGATAACAATAGGAATTTCAAAAACTAAGCAATAGATATATTACTGGATTGAACTAAATCTGATATGTGGTCAAAGTCCACCGATGAATCCATTTGTGTTAGTTCCAATGTCATTGGAGGGTGATACGTGTGAATTTGGCTAAGATAACTTGATGACCATTTCTCAACCCACTCCTTTGACTCACAATCATTCTAGGCTTGCATTGTACGTGAAGAAAAAAAGCATGCCATCTTTTGTGTATTGATACTCCATGAACCTGCATCTGAGCTAAGGAAAGACTGTAGCTCACTCAATCTTGTTAGTGTACAACAATCCTCATATGGTGCAATGTTATTATCATCCATCAACCAAAAAAATTTACAAAATGAAGATGTACCTTCATTCCTTGGACCCATCAAACCATTACACCACTCGACAATTGATTTTGCATCTGTCAACTTTGCATTGTATTTATACTTTAACTATTCTTATGTTAATTCCCTTTTCACACATGCTCCTACACCATCATGCTCCCCCTTTCCATGCCTAACCTCATAAAAGTTCCACATATGTTGAACACTTGTAATGACATGCATCCTGCACAACTAGTAGAACATGCATGAGTTCTTGAACTATGCTACACATTTATCCAACCATATTAAATGTTGACCATATGCTATGCCTCACTGGGCCAAATCATTGTAGAACATCTCAAAGGAACCTTGCATGAACTCTGGAGAATGTGTTCGATCATCACTAATATAAAAGTGATACACCCTCAATACCTTCCTTTGGTCCCATGTACTATCAACTACATGAATGAATGCTATGTGGGAAAATATCAAAACCTATGTGGAGTTGTAATATTGTGACTGCACCTCACGCTATGGCTGTAGAGTGTAGTTCTCTACAAAGTTGACCACTGAAACTATGACACCAATAGGAAAGGTGTCCTTGCATATCTTGAATTGTGTGTCCATCCATTCAGCTCTATGGGTATGCCTTGCATACTCATACACTATATTGTCATGAAAAATGGACACAAAATGATACACATGAATCTTTTGAATAACCAAATCACACTTTTTTTCTTAATTACCATCTTTTGTAGCATATGCCACATTTTTATTCTTCCTGAACTCTAGTAGTTTATGTCCCACCTCATCTGTGCTTTCCATATGTTGACATACTAGCATACGATGTAAGTCACCACAATGCTGACATGAACCATCCAAGCATAGTGTCCTATAGAATATTTGGCCATCCTCTATTTCACATAATTTTTTTGATAAGAACTTTGTTGAAGATGTTGGTGGGGCTTGTATGCCACAATCCTGCAAAATGTCATTAGTATGCAAATCTAAACATATAGAATGATAAACATCATAATGGTTAAAGAATTCAATATGTAGTCTACAACAACAAGTAGTGCGTGTGTGATTTATCTTGACATAAAAAGGTTTAATTATTTCAAAATATCTTTGAAAAATACTAGTTTGAGGATAATCCTATTGAAATTTACAAAAAAATTAGGTTTGAGTCGTATCCAAAAAATGCTTTGGATGTGACTCATAGTTCTGATTATCGATTCTCCTTCTTACCACATCCCTTTGATTCAGAGATGGTCTTGTGTTATTCTTTCAATACTCTTCAATTAGTGTTCTCAATGCTTCAACAACATTTTTGTTTTTTCATGACAGTCTCCCCAATAATTCCCATAGTTCATTTGAATCGATGCCTTCAATTTTTTTCCGCCTTCAAATGAATGGTTCTTAATAAAAAAATTCTATTAATTCTCAATTATTCACTCGTCTTTCTAATGAGATGAGCTCTCTTTGTTTGACTACTTACCAAAGTCAATGTAATGACATGTCAGGTGACATTACTATCCTTTGAGCATGAAGTTTTACCCACACTCTCATAAGCATCCATTAGATTCTTCACAATAGTGTTTTCACTTGAAGCATTCGATGTTCTCAACCCAAGAGTCTTCATGATGTTTCTATACCTTATACCCAACATCATTTCAAAAAATAGTTGACATCTTGTGGTCTCATTTAGCCTTTCAAAAGAACAATTTCCAAATCTTATCAACATATCTTCTAAAAGTGCATGTTGGAATCTTACCTTCCATGTGCTGCAAAATATCATCATTAATATGAATCAAATACTTTGGATTTCTATGCAAAATTCTAGGTGGTGTTCTCCTACATACATCTCAAAATTAGGAATTTCATCAATATTTAAGTGAGGTGGGCTAGATTGTGTACCTTCGATCGAGGGTGGAATAAAAAAAATACCTTGAGGTTCACATGGGGATGATGGCGTACCTTCTTCATCAAATTAGAGTGATGATGTACTCTCAAATTGAGATGTGGTGAATGGTGTCCAACCATATTCACTTGTGGTAGATGGTGTCCCTCCATATTCACTTGTAGTAGATGGTGTCCCTCCATATTCACTTGCGGTAGATGGTGTCCCTCCATATTCACTTGTGCTTAATGGTGTCCCTTCGTATTCACTTGCAGTAGAGGGTGTATCTCCAACTACAGTATTTGAATCTATCTTACCATGATGCTTTCACATTCATGCCCTTTATGCCGCCAATGAATTTTCTCTTTTTGATGGTTGAGTTTGCTCTTCAATTGGCTTGCTTTCATCAATTTATTCTTTTCATAATATTCCCTCACATGTTCTCTCTCCTTTGCTTTATTGGTTTCATACTCTTTGTTTGTTAGTTTATTCCTTGTTCATTTCCTTGGCATGGTGGATAATTTTACTTGTAGCATGGTAATGAGACAAATATTAGTTCCTAAAAAATGTATCCATACAAATAAATGAAATATATGTCATTCAAGGATTCATACAAAATACTTACAATCATCTTGTACAAGAGTATTTCTACCATAGACAAAGGTCACATGAATGTTTATGATGGAATGCCTTAAATAAATGTGGTAAAGTGGCTTGCCATGATTGCAAGATAGGCTCAAAATGGAAGCATGGCCAAGGCATGTGAATTCAAATTCTTTTTCAAACAATTCAAATGCCTTGTCCATGATTCCATTTTGAGAATATCTTTTAATCATGGCATGCCACATTACCACATTTCTTTAAGGAATTCCATCAGAAAAATCATGTGAGCATTGGCAAGCTAGTGAGCTCACTAGCTTGCCAATGTGGTAGGGTTGACAAGGTAGGCGCAGCGTATGCCTCATATAAATGGGGAATCCATGAGACCCCATTTATATGAGGCATACACTGCGCCTACCTTGTCAACCCTACCATATTGGAAAGCCTTTCCAATGCAGTAGGGTTGACAAGGTAGGGGCAACGTATGCCTCATAGAAATAAGGACTCACGGTGATAAACATCACCATGAGACCTATATCACCATGAGTCCCCATTTCTTTGAGGCATATGTTGCCCCTATCTTGTCAAACCTACTGTTATGCATTGCATAACCACCTCATTTTTAGTTTGGAACAAAATGGGTCCCCCCTTGAGTTGATTTATCTTTGGTTTTTGTTTGGGTCTTAGGAGTTGTTTGTTTTGCTCCTAAGTATTTTTTCTTTTTGCTTTGTCAGAAGCGGAGCCAGAACAAAAACTGGACTCTAAACTTTTCTAAAGTTCCTAATTTGGATTTTGTTCTAATTCCAAATCCGCCTTCTCTTCTGTGTTTCCTTTCGTCGTCTGTCAGTTTGTCTTGCACTCTCGAGTTTGTTTTCTTCCTTGAGTTGTTTTTCATTTTCCTTGCGTTTTCTTTTGCTCGAGCGGAAGAAAAACTAGAGATGTAATGGAACTTGGAACTTTCTAAAATTCCAAATCTTGTTCCCATTTTGATTCTAACTTTGCTAGTTTTCTTTCTCATTGTTTTGTTGGCATTTGGGCTAAGCTCGGTTTTTGTTTCGGTCCCGCTTCCCTTTGTGTTTGTGTGTCCTTGTTTCATTTCCTACTTTTTGGTCGGGAGCGGAACCAAAATCGGAACCGAACTTTGAACTTTGTGAAAGTTTTGAGTTTCGATTTCGGGCCTGATTTCGCCCCATTGTTTCTTTTCTTCATTGTTTTCTTTGTTGCAAGACTAGAGCTGGGTTTGGAGCTGGGTAAGGGACTTGATACAAAATTATTTATGTTGTCTCAGACCCAGGTCTGTGTTCGCCCTTCTTTAGGTGTTCACGAGACTTAACTGTATGTTCACGTTGTTTGCTCCACCTCCCACCTACCGTATTAATGGCATTAATTGCAACCTCTTTACACATGTGAATTGATTTTAAATTCCTAATCATGTTTAACTAGCTCATTATCTTTGTTATTCAAGAAGTTTAAGTGAACTAGAGCAAAAAAAACTTTGAGAGGATCAATTTTATTGTGGAGGCGAGTTGCGGAGCGAATCTTGATTGGATTTAAGTCTTTCCCAGAGAGCGTTTTAAGGTAGGGCTCTTCTCCTTCTTCTTCTTGCTTTGTGTTGTTGTGTTTTCATTTCACGTGTCTTGTTTTTTGTGTGTTCATGGAATTCTGTTCTGTGAATTTTTTCCTTCCTTTTTTTTTTGTCTTGTATCTTTTTTTCACTTTTTCTTGTTCTTTTTTTTTCTATTTTGTTTTCCTTCTTTTCCATTTGTCTTTTTCTGTTTGTTGTCACTTCCACGACAGGTGGGATGTTGTTGTTCCCTAGTTTCTAATTAGGGCTTCCATTTTCCAGGGTTGTTTGTACTCTGAATGTTTGAAATGTGTTTGAAACCCTACTTCATCTTGATCCCATGTCAATTGGATGTGTTCTAAGGTGGGGTTGTGTTTCCCTAAATGGTTAAATTGACGTATCAAGAAAACTAGGGTTTTCCCGATAACCTTTACAAGGTGTCTTTCCTTAGGTTTAAATTTGGTCCTTGTACAGTTGGAAGATGGGGTTAGGCCCTTTTATTTAGTTTTCCTCATAAGCCCATGAGACCCAGGTCTTTAAATTCATTTAACCGTGTCTTTGAAAAACACCCTCTATTTTTCATAGTCAATTGGTGGGAGCGGACTCGGGAATAAACTTGTATCGAAGTTGTTTCCATTAGGATTAGTTCCTAAAATGACTCTGCTTCCTGTTATTGTGGTGTTTGGTTTTTATACTTGTTCTTTATTAGAACCGGAACCAGAATGAAGACCGAACAAGGAAGTAGCAATTAGAACCGGGTTTTGTTTCATTTCCAATTCCGATCTTGGTTTCACTCTAGTCTTGGTCCTGCTTTCTTCAAAAATAATTTCTTGTTCCCTATTCTCATATGGCTCTGCCTTCGATAAAGGTTGAAGCTTGCTTAAGTTTAAACATTGTTTCGAAGAGATGGAGGTGGGTATTGACTAATGTATTGATTTATATGTTTTTGTTCCTCTAATATAGGAGTTTATTGTAGGAATTAGAGGATGTTAGGGCCATCAAATGAGGCTTCTCAAAGGAGCCAACTGGCAGAAACTTCAAGGCAAGGAGTTAGTCCAAAGAAGATTAAAGTGGAGTATCTCCCCTACACTCTAAGGTATAAGCATGGGGAGACCACTCTTACTGCCAGCAAGGTTCATTCTAAGTGGGAGGATATCACAGACACCAACTTAAGCCCTCTCAACTTTGAATAGTTGGTGGATGAAACTTTCAAAGAAGATGTTACACCTAGAGCCCAAAGGATTGCTCAATCAGGATTGGCACATGTTGCACTATTCTCTTTATCCATTCAATGTCCAGAATTGATATTAGTAGCTACTGGGGCTTACAATCCTGCTACTAGGTAGTGTACGGATTTACAAGGCAATGTTATTATTGATCTAACATCTCAAATGTTTAGGTTCATGTTTGATACAACTATTCCACATAATCCTAGGTAGTTGAATGAAGCAGAAGCATTGAAGTTTTACAGTGACAATAAAGAAAATAAAAGATCCCACATGAACAAGCACTGGATGAGGGTAGAGAAAAAGCCTCTAACCAAGCTTCCTGACCAACCCAAAAGGGCAGATTTTGGCAAGGAGATTGGGGACATGATCATGTTGCTTTCTAGGGTATTTGGGAAAAGAGATGCTTCACAATTTTGAGAAATGGATGTTCCCATTCATCCAAACTATTTGGATGGCAGAAAATAGTTTCATTGGCCAATGGTGGTGTTAGAGAGTAGAAATAATTAGATGCTCAGAGTGAGAGAAACCAAGAGTTTCTTTATGACCTCTTATGTGGTCTATGCAGCTACTCGGATGGGGATTTTTCTTGGACTTCATACAGTTGGCATACTGGGAGAAGCCCAAGGAAAAAAGGTGTGGGAGCACTATAATAAACTCACATTGCAAGCATCAGAGTCACATTATAGGAGGGTTAATGATGCCTTCCTTTACATCATCATTAATAGACTCACTAGTGATGCTGGATATAGACTAGGTAGGGAGGCTATGGCTTTTATCAATGAATGGGGACACTAGTTTATCCAATACCCCACATACACTTACTTCAGATTTGGAGGATTTGATGGTCATCCTCATTCACTTCCTAGATGTTGCAGAAATATAGTTGTTTTAATGGAGTTTATATATCAAGATTTGGTTGTTAACTTCAAATTTGGCACCAAACACAAGACTGGTTGCCAAAAATTCCCCATGAAGTTGGGTGAGTTTAGCTGTCCCCACCTTGTGGTATCTCAGGCTATTTGTGATGAGTTAATTTATCTGAGATTGGGCTTATACACTGCTAGGAAGCACTATGATCCCTGACACAAGATGCAGGCTTTCTTACCTAGTTTCTTTGACATTTCAATCTTTTGGATGGACCTGTAGGATGAATATGATCTTAGGAAAAGGAATTATGAGAGATTATCTATCCCACTCATGGTTGAGTGTGGGATCAAGGAGGACATTCCAGAGACATTATCTAATGATGGGGTAACTTTAGATCCCCAATATGAAGTAGATAAGATAGGCACCAGGGATATTGATCTCATGGATTGGAATGCTGAAGAATCTATTAATATAAGACAGGTTGCAAGACTAGTCTTGGATAGAAGTGTACATTGGGTTAGATTGAGGGTTAACCAGCTGGAGGCTCAGCCATCTACGAAAATAAAGACCATTGGAAACACCCAGTACAAAAGAACAAAAAGGAGAATTCCTCCTAAGGAACCTTTGGAGTTTCTTCCTTCCAATAAAGAAGAGGAAGTGGTTTCCCAAGACTTGCTAGAGGTACAAGAAGTGGATTCCACTACGGAAGCTAGTACTTCAACATCTATTGCAAGAGAAGCATCTACTCAACCCCTTGTTGCAAAACATCCAAGTGAGGGAATACTTATGGGGACTCCCCACCAAGAATCTTAGTTGTTAAAAGAGAAGGATCCTGAAATAGAAATACATGATATTGCAACGGATTCTGAGCCTACCCCATCTGATAATGAAACTCATGCAGTGGCTTTCCATGATGTAACAGATGATGCATAAATAAAGTATGTGTTAACATAGGAGGATCAATGGAAACTCTTTGAGGATGCTAAAAGGGAAGTTGATGCCAAAGCACAAGCTGACGCATTGGCTAAACAGAAAGAAGCAAATGCTAAGGCTTAAGCTGAGGCACTAGCTAGGCAACAAGATATTGATGCTAAGGCACAATCTGATGCATTGAAATAGAAGGAACTAGAAGATAAAGTTAAGTCTAATGGATTGGCTCAGCAGCAACAAAAAAAGGAGCAGGAGCTTAGGATGAAATGGCAAAGGGAGAAATTGGCTTTACAATAGAAGATCAATGATTTGGAGGAGGAAAAGGTGAAGCAGAGAAGAGAAAAAGAAGCTCTTGAGGCCAAATTCAAGGCTGTAGAAGAAGCTCATAGGAAGAAAGAAAAACAAGAGTGCTTGGAAAGAGAAAAGGAGGCTACAAAGATCACTCTATATGAAAAGAAGTCTAAAGAAGCCTAGGATTATGTCAAGAAATTAGAAGAGAAAAGAGATCGGGTGTTAGAGGAGAAAAGATTAGAAGAGGAATGTCTAAAGCAAGAGTTGGAGGCTAAAAGACTTTAAGAACAAAAGGATAAGGAAGAGGTCGAGAAGCTTGCAAAAGAAGAGGCACAAAAGGAGAAACAAAATGTGCAAGAGGTTGACTCACAACCTGAAAATACCATACTGCAACCTCTATCCTCTACTACTGTTGCTTCTTCTACAACACAGATAGCTACTACTCCCACAAATCCTACTTCGTTAAAGCTTGACTTCGAGAGAAAGAAAATAGTTCAACCACATCCTTTAAACAAGGATGAAATGATGAAGGAAATTGAGAAGGAGAGGCTTAAAAAGAAGTCCAGGGTTCTTCACTCCACCAAGCTTATAGACATATGAGAAATCATTGTTGAGTGTGCAATACCAATGGTGGATAAGAATTGGGATGATGTGCAGATGACTGATTATCAATTGGGCATGGTAAATTTGAGAAGGCCTACAAGAAATCAACAAATGAATTTGATTGATATTGTGGCTTCCTCTAATAAGTCCAGGATGATCAAAGATAAACAAAGGAAAGATGAGCTTAAGGTTGAGCTGGATCAATTGCATAAGTTTTAAAAAGATGTCTCACCTCCAATTTGTCAACAAGCTGTAGCTCCTGAATCAATAGTCTTACTAAAAAAGAAAGAAGTTGATGACTTGGTACATATGAAGAGTAAGGTGGGAATGCTGGAAAGATGGATTGATAAGCTCAATCAAGAAGTTGATGAAGTATTAACTAATAGTTTCAAGGTTCATGAAATAGCACTTGAGTTGGTAGGGGATTTAAACCAGCATGCTGAAAGTTTAGACAAGCAAGATGAAAAACATAAAGAATATATTAAAAATCTTAAGGATATTGGCAAGGTACCTAAGTCAACTCTGCTAGAGCAATCAATTCTTGAGGATGATAATGCAGATTTTATTGAGAACACTATAAGTATAATAGGATACAAATCCAAATCTATTCATGAGCATAAAAATGAGATTCAAGAAGTGAGCAAGGATTTGAATCAATAGATTGATGAATTAGAGACAATTGTGGCTATTTTAGTCAATCTAGGTACCTCAATCAAGGAGAGTCTTTCTTTGGATAAAGTGAGGGAGAAATGGAGGAGTATATTTGAAGAGGTGATGCAAAAAGGAGATGATGGAGAGGATTTGTTGTTGGATAGGTCTATGGATATCAGGGAAGAAGCAAAGGATGCTAGAAGAGAAGTGATTAAATTGAAGGAGGTACAAAAATTAGTTTTAGCATAATTAAAAATAATTAAATTTGAAGATGATTGGTTGGATGGGCCTGATTCTAATGTCCTTCAACAAGTGTTTTCTAATTATGATGAGTACATCCTTGAGCATGCAACAAAGAAGTGAGTTGTCTCTCTTCACTGGACACAACGTCTCCTCTCCTCTTTTGCAGGGCTTTGATGTGGACTCAACTCCGGTTCCCTTTCTCAGGTCCACCTTCTTCTTTGGATGTCATAATTTGTGCAACATTGTACTCCAACCTTCTAACTCAAGATTAGCAGTCCAGTCTTTTGTTTAGTTCTAGCTCCTTAATTGGTGGATCTAAATTGATGATTGAGAGGAACTTGTGCATGTGGTATCTATATGTACTATTTGTTATTATTTTGTAAATTTTGGCTAATTGAAGAAGATAAGCCACCAAATGATAGCAATAGAGATTAGTTCTAGGATTGTAATTTTTTTTAGCAGAGATACTTTAAAGTTTGGTTGAACTTGGTTACATGTTAAAATTTTGTACATTTATATGTTGTTAAGCTTGGACCTATTTTGATAAGGTTAATGATGCATGATCAATCCATATGCCAGTGATTTTTTTGTGCCTAAATGTTTTTTGTTTGATGAGAATCAATAGAGGAAATCGGATTCAAGATTATCTCATTGAGTTATCTATGAATGAAGTTACTATTATGTTTGTTTGATTTGTGTTTAATGATGATTGAATGATTTGTTTTGAAGTAAAGTTTAGTGAATGCTATGGCATTGAATTAGCAGTATGGATGTATGCAATAGCATAGTTTATTCTATGGATTGTATCTTGTTGTGGTTGTGGTTAGGTGAATAAAACACTCATTATTGATTTGCATGTCTAGACATTAGGAACGTTCATTCATGTTCTTTTATTTCAAGGCTCTGGTCAATCTTTTTATCTTTATTTAAACCCCCAAAATGTAGATTAGTTGATTTCATGTAGTTGTGTTCCTTATTACCAACAAAGGCCCCTTGCACATTACAGTTATATTGACCATTGAGAGACATTAGCATAATTGAGAACCAATTACCAGGACCTTGGGAGTTAGATTACCATGTGTTGTCTTTATTTTTCATGAGAAATAGAATAGTAATATTTTTTTTAATGTTTTTGTGTTGTTTTGACCCTCAACAGATCTGGTGCTAGAAAGAGGGCCTGAGGAACAAACTAGCTCAAATCGGGTCATTCTCACTAGATAGGTACGAGAGAGTTCTTAGATCTGCTCAGAATTTAGAACCATTGGTTGAACTCCAAAACCCTATCAGGTATAGGCCCCAGGCTCGTAGAGTCTTGATTCCACCATTATCACCACCGCTCACCCCACCTGGGTTTCCACCAAACCCACCTACACCACCTCACCATCCAAACTCACCCATTCTACAACTTGTTGAACCAGTACCACCTCCAAGACCCATTTCATTCTTTTTCAATAATCCCTCACCACTAGGGACTATCGCTAGGGGAATACATGATCTCCCCAAGAACATTGAGAGGTTTTGTCCCACGTATATGAATGGAGAATCCAGGAGTGTCAAGGAGCACATACAGGTATTTAAAGATACCTATGCTCATGCTCAGGTGGCCCATCGTGACGTGTGCATATTGTTCCCCTACTCGTTGGGAGACATGGCATACAACTAGTATATAAACCTACCCCAAGGGTCAATTCTAAGTTGGACAAACTTGGAAAATGCCTTTATTAATCAGTTCTGGGTCTATGTAGACCCTGCTATTCTCTACCACCAATTTTCCACAATAAGAAAAGAGCATCATGAACCACTGCTCTTATTCAATACAA
>VDFB02353037.1:0-48533 GCA_007258455.2 Sequoia sempervirens
AATAGAACTATTTTTCCCTCGCATATATCTACCTATAAAAAATCGCTTACAAAAGCTATAAAAGAAGAGTTTATCTTTAAATTATGTTGTCCCTTCCAAATTTAAAGAGGACTTAATTATCTAGTAGAAATAACTCGATATTCCCTATTTAACTATTTAATATATTCCATATTTATTTCAATCACATTAACAGACCTTCCAAATAACATAATAAACTCAACTAACCAATCTATACACGTAGAATATTTCCATATTTCCTAATCTTTCTACTTGTAAACCAACCCTTAATGAAAGTTCTCCATTAAATCTAACTTCAATAGAATTCTCCATTGCTCAACCGTGAAAGGAGAGTCTCTACCAAGGTCGAATAAAATGGTTCAATATATATCCTATGTTTTCTAAGACGTAGGATAATGTCCAAACAAGAATTTAAGTTCTCAATACCCCAATCCTCTTACTATCTATATCCTACTTTGACTATTCTATTGTCATAGTAATAAGGAATTTAGAAAGTTTTCACTAATTTACTACTAAAACATGGAAGCTGATACATACAATGATGAATGCAATTGTCGGCCACATACCCATGTTAATTACGCAGCCATGACGTCATTGTAAACCAGTGTAGAGAATAGAGAGAGCAAGGTAATGGGTGCGCGAGAACAGAAGAGGAGAGTTGTAATAACTAAAATGAGGTGCATGCAAACTGCGGAAGCATAAACAAGTCATGAGAACTCAGCAAGAGACATGTTTGCGCATTTACAGTATCTCAGATCTCGCATACCAAATGAGATTTGATATATTTGAATTCTCAGTCTACTGATCTCAACAATTAGAATAATCTTTATACTACGGGGGTGTTAAAAATCGACATAAAGGAATTGCAGCTTATAAACTCAGAATCGATTGTTTTTTTATGATTGAATTTTCAGTAAACCACAAATTATCTATAAACTGATACTAGAAGCGAAGTTAATACCACAGATGTAAGTCACACATCATTGTTATCAGAAGAAGGCAATACACAGGTCGGACAAAAGGAAAGCCCCTACGGCAGAGGGAGATGTAGATACGGATGGTTTTGTTCTAGTTAAGCCCTATAATAAGGGAAGAGGACTGAAGAGAACCCTCAAGGAGATATAGGGAGAGGGGACCCTTAACAAGTTTGAGGATCTAGAATACTTGGATAAGAAAGAGGTGTCTCGAGATGAGTTTCTTTGTGGGGTAGGCAAGTTGGGGGATGAGTATCTAGAATCCAAGGAGATTGCTAGTTAGAACTATTTGCAAGTTGGTTTCACAACTTCGTAGATGGACAGAGCAGGTTCATGATGCTTCATGTGTGTTGGAGAATTCTGAGAGAAATGAAGTGATAGAGATCATGGCTTTGGATATTAGTGCTCAACCATCAGAATTAGAGGCTATGGTTCCAAGCAAAGGTAGTAAAGCATCACCATCTTTAGGGTTGCAATAAAATACCATTAAAAAGGGTGGCCCAAATAAGATTCCCAAGGTGGGAAGAAAGAAATATCAAGATAAAATAGTTAATGGGTGAAAATTTAGTGGAGTTAGGGTCAATTAAGACTATTGATTTCCACTTTTCTAACCCTCAGAGATGATTGTCTTTTCTTGGAATGTAAGGGGTTTGAATAAAATCCCTAGATAAAAGGTTGTTTAGGAATTGATTAGAGAGTATTCTCCAAATCTTATGTCTATCCAAGATTCTAAGCTAGCAATTGAAGGAATGATGAACATCACCTCTAAATTGTGGTGGAGGGGTCATTGTCAATGCATTGGTGCTCAGGGAAGTGCTGGTGGGGTTGCCTATTTATGGGATCCTCATAATATTAGTCCTCTTTGGTGGATTTCTAGTAGACATTCTATGTCAATGGCTGCTTCTAGTTTTGAATCTGGAAATTTTTTCTTGTTCCCCAATGTGTATGCTCCAATTGACTATTCTAGTAAATCTCTACTCTAGACTCACATTCGCTATGTGTGATCCATAGCCCCCTATTTCCCTAGGATCTTGGCTAGGGATTTTAATGCATATTATCAGTCTAGAGGAAAAAAGGAGAGGAGTAGATCGATTGGAAGCTATGACTTTTCTTTTTAAGGATAATATTCGTTTCTTGAACTTGGTTGATATTAAGCCAGGTAATGGAGTTTATACTTGGAGCAATAGAAGATGTGGGGAAGATTCTATCTCTAAGAGATTGGACATGTTTCTAGTTTTTGGCTTGGTAATAATTGGTTAACCAACTCTGAGATTTTGGATTGGAGGGGCTCAGATCATTGGCCTATCAAATTATCAACGACTAAGTTTGGTGTCACTAAGAACCCCTCCTTTGAATTTCAATTGATGTGGCTACATGAGCCTTTGTTGCAAGATCTTATGATGGACTGGTGAATTAATGGTATGCCAGCCCATGGCATGGCTATGTATTCCTTCATTAAGAGGCTTCAGTTTGTGAAGTATCAACTTAAGAAGTGGAATAGGTGGTTTGGGAATATTTTTTGGCTAAATTGGAAGCCTAGAGTTGGGTGGATACCATCACTAAGCATAATAGAGATCTTGGGCTTATCGAGGGATCTCTCAAAGAATAAGTTGAAGAATTGAAGGAGCTTGTGGAAAGGGAATTGTGTGAAGAGATTTATTGGAAATAAAATTCACGCATTGACTGGTTGCATGAGGGTGATAGGAACACAACTTTCTTCTTTAACTTAGTTAAGGCCAGAAGGCAAGGAAATATGATATCTTCAATTGTCTCTTCTTAGGGAGTTCTTTTATCTTCCTTTCAAGATATCTTTAAGGAGGTTATTTAGTATTAAATTCTTCTCTATTCAAGGAGGACTCTCCTAGTGCGGTGGTTGATGATAATTTTATTTTGGATTTTATTACTTCAGTTGTTTCTAATGAGATGAATGATATGCTTATCAATCCCATCTCTTTGGATGAATTATAAGGGGTAGTTTTTCATATGAAAAAAGGGAAATCTCAGGCCCAAATGGATTTCTGATAGAATTCTTTCAAGAATTTTGGGCGATTATCAAATATGAATTATTGGAGGTAGTGCAAGAGTCACAAAGAAAAAAATCAGATACTAAGAGCAATGAATTTCGTGTTTCTTATTCTTATCCCCAAGAGAGAAGCGACTAATTCATTGGATCTTTTTAGGACAATTGTCATTTTCAACATGTTGTATAAAATCATTTATAAGCTAATTACAGAAGACTCAAGTCATGGATTAGTAGAATTATTTTTGAGTAGGGAAAATTTGTATCTGGTAAGAAAATTTTGGATGGGGTGGTAATTGCAATGGAATCCATTCATTCCATGGAGAGTTCCAAGGAGAAGGCTATGTTGATCAGATTGGACATGGCCAAAGCTAATGATCATGTTAAATGGTCATTCCTTCAAAAAGTGCTCTTGACTTTGGTTTTGGGCATGATTGGGTTAACTAGGTGATGAGTTGTGTTACTTCTACTTCTTACTCTATCTTAATTAATGGTGAGCCCTCTACCTTATTTGGTGCTTTGTGGGGCCTTCAATAGGGGGACCCTCTATCTCCCTTTTTATTTATCTTAATGGATAAGGGCCTAGGAAGAATTTTAAAATCCCATATGAGATAAGGGTTTATTCAAGGGTGTGAGTGGAGTGATAGTTTTTCAACCCATTCTCACTTACAGTTTTTTGATGGAATGCTTTGCTTGGGGTTTCCAAAATCAGAGATGTGTCTAACTTCAAACAGTTGTTGGATATCTATCTTGGAGCTTCAAGGAAGAGGATTAATGAAGCAAAGTATTCCATTTATTTCTTCAACACCCCTCCTCATGTACAATCTTGAATAGCCTGAATCCTTAGATTCCATATTGGTTTTTTCCCTTTTTTTTACCTAAGCATTCCTCTTTCTATTGGCTTTTTCCTAGGGGGACTTAGTAGAATGTTCATGATAAGTTACGTGGAAGAGTCAACCATCGGAATGTCAAGTGGTTATCCTTTACTAGTAGAGTGTTGTTCAAATCAATGGTTCAGGATCTTCCTAAATTTACAGGTGCATGGTGCAAGTAGCCCCATTAAGTTTCATTAAGGAGTTGTATGCTCTTTCTAGGAAATTTTTATGGGTTGGTAATCTAGCTTCTTCAAAGTGGAGTTTGGTGAAATGGGAGACTATTTGTAGGCCATAACAGGAAGGTGAACTTAGTCGAAGGTGGACTTAGTCTGAGGTAGACTATCATCACAGGTTAGGCCTTAGCTGCTAAAATTTACTAGAGGTGGTGCTTCAATCAGGATCATGCTTGGGCCAAGATCCTCTCTTCTAAGTATCTGAGGGGAGTGGTGAGTGAATATGTTCCTAGGATCAACCTATCAAGGAATGGGTCTATGATTTGGGATACTCTTAAGCGAGGTGCCAAATTAATTAAGTAGGGTTTGTTTTGCATTTGTAATAGGGGGTCTAAGGCCCTATTCTAGTTTAATTCATGGGATGAATTTACTCCTATCATGTCCATGTATCCACACTTAGAATCTCTTTATCTTAACTTATTAGAGGTGGGGTGGACCAGGGTTGAGGAATTCTAAGTGGGTAAGAGCTTGGGATAGGTTGAAGTTTTTAAGTGGAACGACTCCTCAGAATGGCCATCAGGAGGGTCTATGGAGGATTTTGAAGAGTTATATTGTATTCTTTTAGGAAGACCTTGCCACTCTTTGGGGACAAGTGATATTATGGTTTAGAGTCCTGATCATAGAGGGGTGTACTCGGTGGCCTTAGGATACCAGGTATTGGATAGGTTGAAATATGGGGGAGATGAAGTCCTTTGGTGGAAGAATGTGTGGAATAAGTTTTCTTTGCCCAAATACAACTTCTTTATCTGGTTAGTTTCTTGAAATGGATTTCTCACCTAGGATAATATGTGGAAGTGTGGGTTCCAATGGACATCTATGTGTTTTCTCTATGCTAATGGTGAGGAGACTTCCTCACATTTGTTTTTTAGTGCTCCTTCCCCCAGGTCATTTGGCATTTATGGTAAGACTTTTGGAAGTAGGCATGTGTACATGCTAATTCTCTTATAGAATTTTGGAGAAGTTTGGGAAGGCCACTAGCTAAGAATTTTTTCTTTAGGTGGCTTGAAAAATTGGGTATTCTTGCATCCTCTGCAAGACTTGGTTGGAAAGAAATCATAGGATCTTTCAAGGGTAGAAGTTGGTGGTGTACCAGTTAAGGCAAAGAATTCTAGGTATGATCTAGGAGACTATCTAAGATAAATGTGCAATGGAAACCCCTTTGGAGCTTGGGGAGGTGGATATGATGCATAGATGGGTCTAGTTGGGGTTGGATAGGTGCCTACTTGGTCAAGGATGAGACCTAACCTCAAAAGCAAGAGCCAACGAGAGGGTGGTTGGTCTCGTCCTCCTGTAGGTGTCTTTAAGATTAATATTGATGGTTTCTCTAGGGGAAATCCTGGGCTTGCTGGGGTTGGTGGTGTGGGAAGGTATTCTTTTGGGGAAACTCTTTTTTCTTTTCCATATATAAGGTTTACCTATCTAATAATCTTATGGAAGCTCTGGCTATCCTTATTGCATTAGAAAATATGTGTAATCTATGATGGAAGAGGATTATGTGTAAGTCAGCCTCTCAGATCTTGGTTAGTATGTTGAATGAGCTTGATATCTTGATGGAACTAATTGGTAGTTGGAGTCAACAATTTGGTAGATTCATCAACTTAGCAAATTCTTTGGAATATGTCTCCTTTGTCACATCTCGAGAGAATGGAATAATGTAATGGACTGTCTAGATAAATGTGTCTCTAATTTTATGGGGGATTGGAATGTTGATGGTTGGGATAATTTATCCCTACATTATTCCCAAAGACTGGGGGATTTGGTTTGTGAGGATATGCATCGGTAATGTGTGGTCCAGATGAGGTTTCCTATTGCTTGGACTCCTTATGGGTATTTTGTGGATTGTTGGCTAGACTTTTTGAGCCCTTGGTGGAAGGGGTTTGTTTCTTTGGTTATTTTACTAGTATTCTTTTGATTTAACATATTCTTACCCCTTTTTTTTCAAACAAAAATGAAGTAGCAGAGGAAAATTATATGAATGAAAACAAGTGAATATTCCTTCTAGAGGAAAATATTTGATAAGGAATCAACTTGCCTCTCCCATGGCTTTGGAAGACTCAAGGATTTTTTTATTTGTTCTAAGATGTTGTCAAGTTTTCACCTTCTTTTGGGAATTCCTCTATAAATTATTTGTCCTTAATTTTATGAATTTTTTTTACTTTTACCCCCCTACAACTTATTCCAGTAGCTTCACTTATCATCTCCTTTGTAACCATGAACTAAACACTCCCAATTTTCACTTTTCTTTGGTTGTAGGATTTTACAAAATGAGTAGACAATACCTCATCACGTCCGTACATTTCTAGAAAGTAGTTAGACACTCCTCTATTTTTTTCCTTTTCACATTTATGTATTCTCCACAATATTTTCATGAGACGAAGGCTCAACATGCAACTTTTCTCCACCCATTATTCATTTTCTTTTTTTTGCTTCTCAAAACCTTGTAAGAAAGAAAAAACATGAATTAGATTTGTTAGGGTATAAGAACAAATAAAATAATTAGGGTAACTTCCTTGGAAAATGTAGATCTCCTTGCCATTATCTTCATTTATGTCATTGTAACTCAAAATCCCATCAATATACTGCATATTGTATCTCATAGTCTTGAAAATTTAACTATACAGGACTAATCATATCTCTCCTTTGTGTCAATATCAAAGAATGAGTTATTACATTCATTTGATAATAAATAATTTATTTTACTTATGGTATTTCCTTTCCCTTTCCTAATCAGAAAAATAATTACAAAACGAGATCTTGACTTCATATTCTTTAAAATTAGAATAAATATTATTCTAATTTTATAAATAATTTTAACATAGATTTGAATACAAAACATGATTGAAAAGTTATTACATATAATTTTGGATAGCAATTTGAATTGGAAGAGGGATCCTTTTAAAATCTATCCAATAGCTCCATTCAACCACATTCAAACTACTATTTGTAATAGTGTATAGGAGCGAATTTGTACACCTTATGCAAATTCCCCCTTTTCCCTTCCTCACTTTTGAAAACCAAATTCGAAGGCTAAATTCCACATAAGCTCATTGCATTCATTCCACTCGGTGGTTGTTTTGTGTGTTGGCAGAGGAATAATTGTCTAGGATGCCCATGCGATGCATAGATGTTTGTGCGGTGCATAGACATCCCTGGCAGATTCCTGCATCTGGAGCCTGTAGAGGCGTTACACTTCCCATTGGAGGTCAATTTGTAATGCCCCCTTTGACTGAACGGCCAAAATATGACCGTTTTCTTCATTCTCTCCTTCAAATCCAATCCTTCTACGTGCTTTTCAAATCTCTTTTGCATCTTCTAAGCATCCAATTCAACTCTCTACACACTTTCTCAAGAATTCTCTTAGCATCCATCACTCTTGAATCTTCAAAGCAACACTTTGCACTCCGTAGTAGAAACATAACCACTCCATCAACTCTGTAGAGCAAGTGTGGAACAAACACCATTGCAATAGAGGCTTGAGTCCTCTCATTTTCTCCTCCATTAGCTAGTGAGCTCTTGGTGGAGGTGGTAAGCTTTCTACTCCTCTCCTCTACGATTTGGTTGGATAGCATAACATTATTTTGTAGTACTTTTATGTTCTTTACTTCATTTCCTTCTTTATCATATATTTCTCCATTGCTGCAAACTTGGTTGTATGTGGAGGTGGAAACACCAAAATAGTGGTCTAACTAAGGCAGGCCCCTATATAGCCACACAACAATTTTCCTCTTTATTGTGTGTAGGTGTATGTGCTTCTTGGAGCTATCTAGTGAACAAGCCCTTTTGTGAGATCATTCTTGTCACCCTAGCATTAATCTACTTACTTTATCATATTCATCTATACATTTCTCATTTGATAGTGTTATTTTGTTCTCCTAAAAACCATTAGTTAGGTTGTTAGTCCATTTTCCAGTGTTCAACCTTGTCTTTTTAGTCCTTTGTTCGTACAAATTCCAGCACACCTAAGAGACGCCAGTGCACCGCGCTGTCATCCTAGAATCTTGCTTTTGTCCTCAAGCAAAGAGCTACCTGAGGCACAATGTTGAATCCGAAAAAATAGCTCACCTAGCCCCATTTCAAGTTTCGGGTTTGTAGAGTGATTGAAGAACCTTATAGTCCTCATCATTCTCGTCCTTCATCTCCTAAACATCCTTTTAGTGAGGTAAGTTAGGGAAGCCTTCCATTCTTGGCTCTCCATGACTTGGGGCCTTGAACATGGTTGGTCCCCCTCTCTTACATTTTTGGTGAACCCAACGTGAACCATTTTGGGTTCCATTTTGTGATACTGAAATTTCATTTCCTTGTATCCTAAGAGTATTGTAGGTGTGAGTGTTGTGACGATTTTTCCTTACAACCCAACCTGCAACCCCTAGTAGACGTAGTTGGAAGGTTCTGAAGGTGTTGCATAATGAAACCTTAATTGGGTCACCATCTTATCCTTTAACCTTTAGGGGCTCAATGAAAGTATCATCTAGCGTGTGTAATGGCCTCTTTCCTACATCAACCTATCCCCTCTGTGCAGCCTATGGACAATGGTACTAGTATAACCTTCACTTCACAGGACCTATCGATGGCTTATAATAGGGAACCATTTTCCTCTCTACATCCATGCGTGAATCAACAGAAACATTGTAGCGGGTGTTCTCATTGATCTGACATCTCAAGTAAACATCATAAATGAGGACAACATGCTAATTAACTTCTTACATAAAGATGGGTACAATGCACCTATGAGCACCATTCACACACACAATGGACTTTTTGTTCCCCCTTTGGGTAGTATTGTCCTGTCGTTCTTGGTTGGACCTAAATTCATGAAGCTCATGTTTGACATTATCCTTGGGTTTGAACTCTTTAGAATGAAGTTGGGTATCCCTTTGTTAGCAACTATGAATGTGGTACCCTCGATCGTGCATAAATGTTTAAAATTTATCCACGGGAGTTTCAGGCATTGATTCATGACACCGGTTATAAACCATCGGTTGCTCGTGGTGGCTACTCCTTGGATTACTCTTGGCCTACGCCTATTGGTCATGTCCCTCCTAGGGAAGAAATTTTGCACCGAACATATCAAAATTATAAGAAAGGGCACTTAAGACCGAAAGTGAGATACCCTTCGTCACCTTATGTTATTTCACATAGGGCCTACCTAAAAGCTGACAATGATGCCGCTAAGGCATGTAGAAGGGAAGAAGAGAAGTGGTCATGAGATCCTCCTCCTCTTTCATTGTTAATCCTGATGCTTCCTCTCGCCCCGTTGAGGCATTGTCAGATTTTGTTTCACATTTGCGAGAGAATCCAATGGTGCCTACCTGGAAAAAGCCCAAGTTTCTCGCGTTCAAGCTTCCTATTTTTCCTACGAAGCCTAGGCTCATTTAGTATAATAGGAAGAAAGGTCCTCGTGGAGAGTCCTCTTTGTCTCGACCTCTGCGATCTCCTACCACTCATGCTCCCAAAGCAGTAAACGGGAAGAGGCCTGCTACCAAGGCACTTGATTCGACTCCCCCCACTGCTTCTCAACCTGTTCCTCCTACTCCTATTCAAGAGTTTATTCCTCTGTCAAAAACGGTTGTAACAAACACTCCCATGGTTGAGCAGGAGCCTTCCATTCCTTCGCAGCCTCTAGCCTTTGGTTCAAAGAGTCACAGAAACTGCCTTGCACATGAGCACAAGCACCGGCGAAAGGCTCTCATGGCTAAGTAGGTCACCTTACACTGCCCTTGTATCAAGACCGCCTATCACATCCTCCTCTCTCCTCTCCTCTATTTCTGTCCAAACCTGCTTTGTCTCACTTTCGGCTTCCACTGGGAGTGCGAATATTCCTAACCCCAAAAAGGTGCAGGTTTTCATCGCTCCTTCGGTGGAGCCACCTTTGCTGATGTCCCTCCTAGATGTCTAGCCTTTCTTGAAGCCCATAGATATGACAAACACTTTAGTCATATCTACTGTAGTTTTCTCCTCCTCTTCCTCTGCACCTCTTTCCTCATCTATGGGGAGTTCACCTCCTTCGACGAAGCAGAAGGTAGAGAGTGGCCCTTCTAGCAATGAAGGACGTAAGAGGATCCCACCTTCTCTGAAAGGTGGCCCTACGCTGACTTGTTCTGTCCTAGTGACGAAACCAATCTCAGCTTCCCCTGAGCTTATCACTACTCCTGAGTCACTTGGTGAGCCTAGCAATGAATCTCGGGCACAACCTTCTCCATCCGTTGAGGTGAAACATGGCACTCTTGTTAAGTGCATGTTTAACTCTCTAGATGAAGTTATGACCTTGTCGACGATCTTCGTGAAATCACTAACCTTAGCTCCACAAGAGCTTGATGGAGAGGACATTGAGGGGTCCTTTTCCCTAGCCCTTGTTGCATAAGGATTGGACACTCCTCGTCTTAACATCCCACCACTGCAGGCTCATCCTCCTTCCCCCTATGACGATCTAGAGTGGGAAGCAGACGACCTCCTAGTCGATCAATGTTAGGAGGAGGCCTCTTCTTTATCTTTAGATTTGATATGTGTGTGTGTGTGTGTTATGACATGTTCCCTCATGATCGTGCTATGTGTGCCTCAATGACCCTCGTCACCCCTGTTGGTGCTTGGATACAAGCGTGGTTTTTGTGTGGTAAACCATCCTCTATTTGTATCATCATTCTTCCATGTTTGTGACTTGATTTTTGATAAATTGGGGACTATGCAAAGTGTTGGGGGAATTTAGGCTTTCGTTCCATGTTGACCCAACTTTTTATTTTTACTTTGTCTTCTCGTGCATTCTTCACATGGTCTGATATAGTAGGGGGTTGATAACAATTCATTTTATATACTCTTACTATACATATACACACACACACACACACACACACACACACACACACACACACACACACATATATATTTATGAGTAGTTTTGACCCCGAAATATTAGGCTACCCTTGTGCCCTTTGTTTGTGTTTCCTTTCCTTTTTTTCTTTTCCTTTATCTTTCTCTCTTCTTTTCTTGAGTTGTCCCTCTTATGTGTGACAACGCCTCTTCTTCAACATTTTTATTTTCAAAAAATGCATTCATTTCCAACGAATCTTTTCTTAAGAATCTTCACAAACTTCTTTTCAAGAATCACATTCTCAACTTGAAGCCCTAATGGAATATGTTTCCTTCTTCACGGGTTCGTAAAGAAAGAACTTGAGAACCTTCCTCTAAAGTGGGAACAACTTTGATCTTCCCCTCACATGGGAGCATATTCTTCCTTTCGAATTCCTTGATGAAGTGAACATCTTTCCTTGATGATGAATTGATTCGAGAAAAAGACGTCTTCTTCACACTTTTGAACAACGCGTCCCTTGAGTGGACCCCTTCTTCACGCCAGAGTTCCCAAGGGATCCCTTTGAAAGTCTTCCAACTTGTTGATGGTCCGTGTGACTGTCCACATACTTTCCCACATGGCCGCTTTCTGACATGTTCTATCTACGAGTAAACATGTCGCTTTGCAGGTGTGCCTGTGAAGCCACTTTTTGACTTTGTGGAGTTCGCCTTTCCTTTGGTTTCCTCCATGTGAGAGATCTTGGGGGATACCTCCCTGCAGGTCTGCGGTCATGTAGGGCACTTCCTTTGAGCTTCCTCCATGCGAGAGATCTTGGGGTGGCTCCCCTACAGGTATGCAGGTCTGTAGGGCGCTTTCTTGG
This sequence comes from Sequoia sempervirens, assembly GCA_007258455.2. NCBI lineage: Eukaryota > Viridiplantae > Streptophyta > Pinopsida > Cupressales > Cupressaceae > Sequoia > Sequoia sempervirens. Next base: position 11,785 of record VDFB02353037.1, read on the forward strand.
GTTTCCTTCATGCAAGATATCTTGAAGGACACCTTCCCTGTAGGTTTGTGGGTCTGTAGGGCACTTTCTTAGCTTCCTCCATGTGAGAGATCTTGGGGGACGCTTCCTTACAAGTCTATGGGTCTGGAAGGTGCTTTTTTGGGTATCCTCCATGTGAGAGATCTTAGAGGACACCTTCCTTGCAGGTCTGCGGGCCTATAAGATGCTTTCATTCGTTAGCTTCATAGTTATGCGGAGCTATGAAGTCCTTTACTTGTCCTGCACTCTTGAGTTCATCAGATCATGATCTGCTTCCTTAACAATTCAAGTATACATTTCTAACTCTACTACTTCTTCGATCTACTTTACTGAAGCACTCATTAGTATTCGTGCTCACTAAAGTGGGGGAAAAAACTATAGGAGAAAATTTTCACCCCTTATGCAAATTCCCCTTTTTCCCTTACTCACTTTAGAAAACTAAATTCAAAGGCTAAATTCCACATAAGCCCACTTCCTTTGTTCCACTTGGTGGTTGTTTTGTGTGTCGGCAAAGGAATAACTGTCGGGGATGCCCGCGTGGCACGCTTTCGCCCCTAGCAGATTCTCGCGTATGGAGCCTGCAAGGCATTACACTTCTCATTGGAGGTCAATTTGTAACACCCCCTTCAACTAACCGACCTGAATATGGTTGTTTTTTTCATTCTCTCCTTCAAATTCAATCCTTCTACATGCTTTTCAAATCTCTTTTGCATCTTCCAAGCATTCAATTCAACTCTCTACACACTTTCTCAAGCATTCTCTTAGCATCCATCACTCTCAAGCAACACTTTAATGCACTTCGTAGCAGTAACATCAACACTCCATCAACTCCATAGAGAAAGTGTGGAACAAACACCATTGCAGCAGTGGCTTGAGTCCTCTCATTTTCTCCTCCATTAGCTAGTGAACTCTTGGTGGAGGTGGTAAGCTTTCTACTCCTCTCCTCGACAATTTGGTTGGGTAGCGTAACACTGTTTTGTAGTGATTTTGTGTTCTTTACTTCATTTCCTTCTTTATCATATATTTCTCCATTGTTGCAAACTTGGTTGTCCGTGGAGGTGGAAACACCAAAACTAGGGTTTGACTAAGGCAGGCCCCTATACAGCCACCCAACAATTTTCCTCTTTATTGTGTGTAGGTGGACATGCTTCTTGGAGCTAGCTGGTGAATAGGTCCTTTTGTGAGATCATTCTTGTCACCCTAGAATTAATCTACTTACTTTATCATATTCGTCTATACATTTCTTATTTCATAGTGTTATTTTGTTCTCCTAAAAACCATTAGCTAGGTTGTTAGTCTATTTTTGTAATGTCCCCTTCTCAAACCTGATCTTTCCAGTGACCGTTGGCCTTTTTTCTGGAAACCCGAAGGCTAGTCGGAAGTTAAAATTAGGGTTTCCTATTTTTGAGGATGTCTTTGCTTGGAGTTGGTGGATTCAATGGCAGATTCTTTCTGGGTTTTCAAAGAGCTTCGCAGTGGTACGTTCATTTCGGCATTCTGAGCATTTTCTGGAATTTACTATTTTTAGCAAATTCTATTTTTGGCAGCTTTTCAGTTGGGTTTAGCATGGTTGACTTCCTACTTCAGTTTGGTCAGTAGACTTGGTCATTATTGGCTTCAGGGCACGATTGGAGAGATAAGTTGATATATTTAATTAAAAGTCACGTTTTAATATTATATTCAAATGTTGACCCTTGGCCTAGTCTATTGACTTCATATTGTTTTTAAAAGTGGTCTTTTGAGGGTGGTGCCCTCATTAAAGATTATTTTATTATTTTCCAAAGTCAAAACAAGCTTAATAGGGGCGCATTTATCAAAGTATGGAATTTATTTAAAATATCATTATTGAGCTTTGAAGGAAAAGGACGCCATCCTTGAGAAATGATTAGGGTTTTGACTTTGAAGTGGATTTTAGGGTTCCGTGGAGTCAACAGGAAATTATAAAAGGAAGACTTTGAGCATCATTTCACATCTTTGGTCTACAGTACTGTTATGCTGCCGATTGGGCTCTGGGTTTGCTTCGAGGAATGAAGGCCTCCTAGCTCAGGCATCGCTTCTTGTTTGCAAGACAACAACTAGTGGTGATTCAGTCTAGTTTGTGAGTTTGCTTTGAGATTAGTGCATTGAAATCAGCTTGTAGCTTCCTTGTTTCAATTTTGCATATTAGAGTTTTTTCATGAAATTGCATTATTTGTCATAGCAGATTTTAGTTTTCTTTCATAAATCAAAAAAGACAAAAATATAGCTTCTAGGTATTATCTTATCCTTTCTATTTGTAGAGGCCGACCCTATTCCCAAGGTTGTAGAATTTTAAGTGAAGGCTACAATTTTTAAAAGAAAATCGCCTCTTTCAGCTAGGTCGTACTTTTTAATTGCCTTGGAATTTGTGCATTAATCATTAGTTGCATTTTGAGTCTGTTTCTGGATGTTAGTTTGAGCGCCATCATAAGAGGAGTATTGTGCATCAGAAATCATGCCATTTGAGCAAGTTATTAGTGAGATATGAGCATATGAGCATTTCCATAGACTGTTGTTTATTCCTTTAAAAAGCAGAATTGTAACAGAAATCAGAATTAGTGTATTGTTCCTTGAAGGTGTTATTGTTTTGGCATTCCTATCCAAGATAAGGGTAGTTCTCTATGAGGTAATGCTAATCATTCAAATTCTTAAGATATTGGCAAGCGAATGATCCTTATTTTGTAAACTGACAGTAGTACTGGCAGTGATTTCCCATCTTGTTCAAATCTGATTGTAATTCTCACTTTCATTTGAAGTTATTGTAATAGTTGCATCTCCGCCCTATGGTAGCTACTTTCCCATTCTGGGTTAGCAAGCACATTCTGGGTGTTGAGTATTTTTAGTTTTCAGCATTTCTTTTCAAGCATTGTTATTTGTAATCACTCTGCCATATGGTCGCCCCTCACTCCATTCTGGATTGGGTAGCACATACTTGGTGTCGTGTTCCCTTTCTGTAATTAGAGTAGAAGATCCTCTGACCATATGCTCGCCATCATCGGCGCCATTCTTGGTTAGAGTTCCTGCATAAGCATTTTGTTTTAGATCCTCTGACCAATGCTCACACCTTGCCCACATCGAGATCCTGGTGTACATCCTCGTTAGAGTTGCTTCAGCACGTTTTGGTTTATCTTCTAACCTTAACGGGTGCATTGTTGTAATCTGAAAATTGAAAAAATGAAAAAATTTGGCTTGGAATATTTCAATTTTCCAATGTTCAAGTCCTCTAGTTGTACATCCTTTTGTGAGATCATTCTTGTCACCCTAGCATTAATCTACTTACTTTATCATATTCATTTATACATTTCTTATTTCATAGTTTTATTTTGTTCTCCTAAAAACTATTAGCTAGGTTGTTAGTCTATTTTCTAGTGTTCAACCTTATCTTTTTAGTCCTCTGGTCATACAAACGCCAACACACCTGAGAGGTGCCAGCACGCCACACTGTCATCCTGGAACTGCGCTTTCATCCTCGGGTAGAGAGCTACCTGAGGCACAATGTTGAACTCAAAAACCGACTCACCTAGCCCCATTCTGAGTTTCGGGTCTACAAAGTGATTGAAGGACCTTATAGTCCTCATCATTCTCGTCCTTCATCTCCTAAACATCCTTTTTGTTGAGGTAAGTTAGGGCAACCTTCTGCTCTTGGCTCTCCATGACTTGGGGCCTTGAACGTGGTTGGTCCCCCTCTCTTACAACTAGTATCATATATTTTGTTTCCTTCTCTATAAAAATGTTTTATAGAAACTTATTGAAAATGACATATAGTTTTCATTATTTCATTCACATAATATTTTGATATCCATGAAGATTGAGCATCTCCTTTAATTAGATCAACATTAACTTTTTGAATCACCTTAATTTGCAACTTTTGAATATTATTGTTAAAAGCTCTTTTTATACCCCACCAAATAACTATCACCTTTGCTTCATGATTTTTTTAGGCCAATAGAAGTATAACACTATTATTTTTCTTTATCATCCCCTAAAATTCCTCTTGCAACAACCTATCTAGGATTATCCTTGAAACACCATCAAAATTCAATTTCACCCATCCATTTTTAGGAAGTTTCCAAAAAGTATTATTTTTGATAAATTTTATCTTATTGACACATTTTGAGAAATCTATATCAATATCCTCATTTTTTAGAATCATAATTTCTTGATATGATGGAGTAACTTTAGGATTTTTTTAAAATTGAACTACAAATAGAGTGACTAAGTTGCTAAGGATTTTTCCTTTTTCTCTGAATATACGATTGTTTCTTTCTTTTCATATCCTTGATGCCACATATAGAGAAATTTGATTTCAAATTTTAGTTAAAGTCATTTTTTGTAAGGAGTCCAGTCTTAAATGAAACTTATCCAGTCTTCTAAAAATACTCATTAAATTTGCATTTTTTCCAAAATTATTTCCCAAATTTTCCTTGAGTAAGATGAATGAAGAAATAAATGAATAATATCTTCTTCTTGATATTGACATAAAATGCATCTATTAGGGAATTGAAATCCTCTTCTAAACAAATTGTCTTGTGTTAGGATCTCATTATGAATAGCAACCCATCATAAAATTAATTTTTGGGATCGGTTTTGAATTCCATATTCTTTCCACTTAAAATATTAATTAGAAAAAATTATAAGAAATGAGCACCCTATTGAAGTTGTGTATTTTTTTGTCAAATGAGGAGCCCAAATAATCTCATTAATTTTAGTATAATCTGGAAGAAAATAATTTTGAAGGCATCTCTATAGATCCTCAACAATTTTGCACAAACCAATATTGACATTATTATAGAAGTATGAATTTTTTTCCAACCTCTACTCTATCCTTGTTGGGTAGCATATCCTCTTATATAGTGACAAAAAGTATTGGTAAAATATATTTAATTTTGAGAAATTTTGATTAGAGGACAAAGCACATTCCTCTAACCATAGATGTTCCCAAAATTTGGTTATACCACCTTTACCAATTTTCAATATTAACTCTTTCTCCAATAGGAATTTTATTTTTATAATATTATTTCATGTCAATGAACCTTTTAGAATACTTGAAGAGGTCATAAAATATCTTCCATGTGTAGAAACGTAAAATGTACCATTTGACATTATGCATCTGATCCTGACTACTAACATTGTTTCGTCTTGAATCATCCTTCGGTCTAACCATTTAATCAAATGCCCTTATCTAATTAAATTCATCAATATTCCTCTCTTAATTGAATAAATTAGTTATCTAATTAAGTCACCTCTTCTCGATAATTAAATTAACCATTTTGATCTAATTATCTGATTTAATTAAATAATTAATTTTATTTGATTAAATCTCTAAAGTCTATCTACTAAATTAAATAAATTAAAACCTTAATTAGTTTAACCTAACATCATCTTTTTTAATAAAATAAATCAAAATCTGTATTTAATTAATCTCTTATCACATTCTTCTCATATTTGATTTAAATAAATCCACAAATTTAAGTAAAATAGGTCACATCATTTAACTCCATTCATCTCTTTTAATAGAGCACAAGTCGCGGGATCTCTTCGGTTACTTGCGAGATCTCAATAACAGAGATCAAGATCGACTACGAGACATGGGGTTGTGGTACATCACCTACGCAACGCCTGTTCACACCCACCTTGGGATGATGTCAGTGCTTTCCGAGAGATGGCACAGCAAGACCTCTTCTTTCCACCTTTCCACTAGCGATGCCACCATCACCTTGGAGGACGTTTGGCGCATCTTGAGATTGCCGATTCATGGTTGGCCCGTCATTTTCGATATAGATGAGGGGTATAATGCTTGTCACACAATCCTCGCCATAGAGTATATTGTCATTTGCGAGGGACAGATTGAGCTTGAGCGCCACAGGGCTCTAGCCCCTCCCTTCCACTTGGTTGTTGCGGCGATTATTTTAGGTCTTGTTTCCCCAAATCAATGAGGTCGGTACTTCAGTCCCGGTTGGGGACTCTGCTGGGAGCGCATGGTGATGCGTGATAGGCCTACTCATTTTTCTTGGGGGTCGGTTCTTCTTGCATCATTGTACAAAGATCTTCATGAGTACGTCTACCTAGATGGCAAAGCACTCGGAGCAGGCGTCACGCTCCTCCACGTATGGGCATGGGAGCACATTGTTGTCCTTCAACTGAGGGTTGTTCCAGTTTTGATGGGACTTGATGATCCCCTTGTATGGCGCTACAGAGGTGGTGTGTCCTTCACACACACAGGCGAGCATGGGATTCCCTATTAGAGGAGGGTTCTAGATGAGATGCAGGTGTTTACATGGCGTTTGTACCTTGGTCAGCCCGGATGGGCTGACAATGCACATTAGATTTTCTATGCCCGCCAGGACTACTTCATGCAGGGGCGGGAGCACACGATGATAGAGAGATATATGCCCGAGTGCATTCACCGCTAGTTTGGTGAACCTCAGGATCGACTAGATGAAAATTATGTGGCTGTATTTTCCCACACCATGTCACAGGTTTCATGGGGACGATACATTCCTGCTTCTGAGGTTGTGGATAGTTTTAGACACTTGGTGGCTTGACCATGGGCTTATGATCGAGGGCCTGCGCATCCAGGTGTTACACAAGCATAATGGGATTGGTTTCAGCCTCCCCTACATTTGACAGTTCCAAGAGCAGTCCCTGATTAGTGAAGGGTGAGAGCCAAAGGGGGAAGACGAGGACAGAGAGATGGTGTACGACAGGACCAACTGGTCGGGCCTCCAGTTCATCCAGCTCAGCCAGTTCAACCAGGTCAAGGTGATGTGCAGATGCAAGATCAACAAAAGGTATCGGCTAGGCAGCAAGGGTAGGTAGGTGCACCACCACAGGCTGGGGGTGAGGATTAGCCTCAAGTACAGCCTCCACGAGCATAGCCAACAGGGCAGGTGGATCCTTGAGATACATTTATTGCACAACTGCAAGACTAGGTGTATACTTTGACAAGGGAGAGAGATCAAGTGTGGACCGAGAGGGACCAAGTCAGGGCCGAGAGGGATCAGGCCATACTACAAAGGTAGGTTGCAGAGCTACAGGAGGCAGTAGAGTTGGGTCAGCGACAACAGTTGGAGAGCATGGCAAACTCCTCTCAGAGCACAATGTCGATTAGGTCCTATAAGGAGTCCATTTAGGAGGCATATTATTACCGCATGCACTATCACAAGGCCGTACCCAAAGTAGCATGGGTCCCAGAGTACTCGCAGTGGACCAGCCACAAACCAACAGAGGGTCACGGTGACAGGGGTGAGGGCAGTAGACAGGAGGGTTAGGTCTCCTTTTGATTGAGATGATACCATTTTGTGCTTTATGGGATCCTTTTTGATAGCCCGATGGGCTTTTTTGTACTGATTGACATACATGTATAGTGATCCAATTATTTTGTACTATGACAATTATTTGATGATGATATGTATATGAGATGATTTTGATGTGATGTGATGTGATGTGTATCCTTTATTTATGCATGTATGGATAATTCTATTTCTATATGCTATGCAATGATGCTATGGTGTTATATGATGTATTTATGGATGCATTATGTAATGATTATGAGTAACAGATCTATATTATGTTGTTGACTTATGATATGTAGATGTATTTATGTGATGCGTAATGATGCTGGAATCTATATGATGATTTGAAATGATATGATATGTAATATGCAATATGCAAAATGATATGGAAATGATCTATGGTGTACACGCAAAATGATGTGAATCGTGCTTATATATGAAATGATTATGGATGGATGTACTATTTATGCTTCTAATGTGTGGAATGATTTATGCAATGAAACACAAAAAAGTGATTTGTGATGCTATTTATGAGATGATATGGATGATTAGTGGATGATATAATGTAATGTAAATGCAATGGTCGTGTTTTATATGATGTGTATTGATGATGCAAATGAGATGGTTTTAAGATGCTTAGAATAACAAATATTATCCTAAACATGTTAAATGATAATGTAATCTATGTGATACATTTACTGTGATGCGATGTAATATATGAAATGATATGTTGATGTTTTATGCAAAATGAACGTAATGTGTGAGATGACTTTATGATGTTATGCGAGTATGTATGCAATGGATTATCTATAATGCTTATATACTTATTATGTATGATTATGCAGTAAATGAAAATATGAAGTGACTATGAAATGTCTATGCACATGAATATTATGCGATGGTTTATGTGATGAATTCAATGTACTAATAAAGGGGTGTGCTAATTTATGAAAAATGCTTATAATACCATGTTTATATGATGATGGAAATGCAATGCCTATGTTTCCTATATGATATGTTTATGCAATATGCTAATGATTTTTGGATGTAGGATCGATGACAATGATGATGATAATGATGATCAACTATTATAATACCTTGTTAGTGTAATGAGCAAGAAGGAATGAAAGAGAAGAAGTCATTTCAACAAGACACAAGATGATGAATATGGAAATGATGATGATTACTTGCCGAGGAGTTAGGATTTTCAAAGGGACAATTTCCTTATGTTTGATGACACACGTGGTATGATGCATCAAGGTATAGAGAACCAGGATGGCATTGTACCTAGTGTGATGGAATTTGACTTGACAGATAGATAGGAGTATCCTTGTTCACACTTGACATACAAAAACCTTGCTAGGATGCACTTTAGAAGTTTCAAACACCTCGGACCAAAACACGGAAAGGTAGAACCTATCAATGCAATAGTCAACAAGCTGCCCAAAACTTCCTCCATACATACCTAACAAAGCAAGTATTCGCCAAGGTTATATTACAAAAACGTCCAACAAGCACAACACGAAAAAGATAATGATTGTTGCCCCATTCCTATTTCTCTAAATCCTCTATTCAGATATCATTGAGAAGTCCTTGGAATGAGCGCAATAAGATAAGTTAAAAGGATGAAGATGAAGTAAACAAACAAGTTGATGTTCTTCAATACCGCTAACCAAAAGGGGATGTGTTTTTTAAGGATAAGAACCGAAACTATTGCCAAAAGATAATGCCCATTATAGGAAGGATACATCCTAGGACATGTTAGTGGATGGTGGCATGTCATTTCGTTTATCCTAAGTGTTCTTTTAAATGATTGATATGGGACCAATTGGATGATAGGTTACCGATGCAAAGAGTTGACCATCTTGTTTACGTACTGACTTAGACCTAAGACTTAACGTTTTGAGTTTTCACTTTTCACCTGCTAGACTTGTTTCTGATTATCTTACCAAAGATTGAGGATGATGATCATTTATTATGAGTGATGTTATTGCAGGTGCAAGCGAGATGAGACAGATGAATTTTTTCTTCAAATATTTGGATGTTTTTGAAGTTTTTGCAATGTTTTGAGGTTCTTTTGGTATTTTTGGAGATTTTCAAATGTTTTGATTTTTTTGATTTTCTAATGTTTTGGGGTTTTTTGAGATTTTGACCAAGAGACTAACCTAAAGACCTATCCTACGGGCCTCGGGGGCTAATCAACAGATTAGCCTTGTCTACGTTATATACGTAGAGACCACGTAGTTCGACTGACGACTTGACCGATTTACAGATGACGATATACATGATGAGATGTTAGTTTATTATGATGGACGCCTAAAGGTCTGACCTAATTGTCTCAGGGGATGATCAAAGATCAACCTTCCCTACATTCAAGGCTCAGAGACTCGTAGTTCGACAAGACAACATTGTTTTTGACTTTTAACTGACTTTTTTACCTATTTTTTGGATTTTTGATATGTTTTGATGTTTTTGGATTTTATGATGTTTTGATGTTTTTGGATTTTTTGATTTTCTATTGTTTTTGGATTTTTTGATTTTCTGATGTTTAGGACTTTAAGAATATACACGAATCTGATTCGATGAGAACATGCCCCTAGCGTAATGCAATAGACTACTCCGATAAAGGTAGGACAAGTTGACCTTAAGGATGGGCTGAGTAGTACTAGGAGGGATCATGATATGAAAACAGGACCAAGCTATGATGCAGATGCAGGTGGATGAGTGATGGATGGAGATCTGAATGTGATGGATGATGGAACATAATGGATGGATGATTTTGAACAAGTCGTAAAGATCCTAGTGGATGGAAAGTTCTTATTTACACAAGGCGCCTATTTTCCAGGTTTTCACCAAGGTACTTGCCCAAAGTGCCACTGAAGTGGTTTTCACTAGAGGATGATTTTTCTCTTTACTATTTTTGATCCTTTTTTCTGATTTTTTTGGATTTTTTGCTTTTTTGATTTTTTTGTTGTCACTAAGATGCTTGTTTGCCAAGTTTTCGCCGAAGTAACCATTTTTTCAGGACATTTTTTTATGTTTTTGGATTTTTTGGTTCTATACCTTGAAAGATTTAGGCATAAAACTTTTTGAGATGAGAGCTATTCATGGGCTCTTGTAGAGGTTCCCTTTCGGGTGTTGATAATTAATATGCCCCTGACTTATAACTTGCTATGATAATGAATGGTCTCAACCAATTGGGTTCAAATTTTCCTTTGTTGCTTGGATTTGGTACATTCTTTTGATTCTCCTTTAATACTAGTTCTCCGATTTGGAAAGTCTTGCTTTTGATTTTCTTGTTATAGCTCCTTTTGAGTCTATTATTATAGACTTGCAAATGATTCAAAGCATCTATACGTTGCTCATCCAGTAGCTTCAGCTCATTCAATCTTGATACTTGGTACTCTTCATCTGTGATGAGGTTTTGTAGTGATATCTTGAGTGATGGGAGCTCGATCTCAATGGGGAGTACTGCTTCTAATCCGTAGACCAAGGAGAAAGGGGTGGCGTCGGTGGGTGTGTGGATACTAGTTCGATAGGCTCAAAGGGCGGGATTAAGCTGCAAATGCCAGTCACAACATGCGCCATTGACTATTTTCTTGAGGATTTTTAGAATGGTCTTGTTTGTAGCCTCTGCTTGGCCATTTCCTTGGGGATAGTATGGGGTGGAGAAGCGATGTTGGATTTTGAATTTTTTGCATAAGTCGCGAACCTCTTGATTCTTGAATGGTGTCCCATTATCTAAGATAATGGCTTGTGGAACACCATAGCGGCAAATGAGATAGTTCAAGATGAACTTTGATATCTGCTTCCCAGTTATATATGTCATGGGTATGGCTTCCACCCACTTAGTAAAGTATTTTGTTGCAGTTATGATGAATTTTTGGCCGTTAGATGAAGTGGGCATGATTTTTCCAATGAGATTGAATCCCCACTGCAAAAAGGGCCATGGTGTGATGATGGGATGAAGCTCTTGAACTAGAGCATGGATGAGGTCCCCATGCTGCTGACATTGTAGAAACCTTCCAGCACAGTCATGTGCTTCTCTTTCCATTGTGGGCCAATAATGCCCCATCCTCAACAGTTTCTTGGCTATGGTCATTCCACTCAAGTGTGAACCACAGATAGCGTTATGTACTTCAGTTAGAGCAGTCAATGCCTCCTTGGCGTTTAAGCAGCGTAGTAGGGTTCCTTCTATGCTTCTACGATATAGGGTATCTCCTAGGATGATGAATCGAGCTATCTTTTTTACAAAGGTTCATTTTAGGTTTGAGGGTAAGTTGGAAGGTATGACTCCTATTCGAAGGTATGTATAAATGTCGCGGTACCAAGGATCACCGGGACCAATGATTTCACACACGAATTTTGATTCTGGTACCTCAAATGTAGGAACAAGAAGCTATTCTATCAGGAATTCATATTTTGGAACGTGTTGGGGGATATCTAGTAAGGATCCAATTGTTTCCATGGCATTTGTTGCTCTATTGTTGGCTCTAGGAATCTGCTCAAACGTAATTTCGATGAAGGATTCTTTGAGAGTCTCCACCAATTTATTGTATGGAGTAAGCTTATCATCCTTGGTCTGGTATTAATTTAATCTCCTCTCATGTCCCATCCTCTAGCTTTTACCACTTGCACATGAAAATAGATTTAATTGATTTATTAAATCTCTATTTTCCTCAACAAGGCATCTTTTGGGAATATTCTCCAAGTTTGAATTCAAAATCTAAGTTGACATGTACATCCAACAAGGAATTTACTCTCTCTTACATGTCCTTTGCCTTGAGCCAAGTGGCATTCAATGCATTATTTCTTCCCTTTTGCATGTCATTTCAACAAATTCAAAATTCAAAAATAGGCATTTATTGACACAATCCTCAATACTTGCACATACTCCATCCACTCATAGGTTGACAAGTGGCATCTTTCCATTGGTTGAATGTTAGTCCCACATTTCTCTATTTTGGACATTTATCCATCTTGGAATTCCATAAATAAGAGGCTAATCTCCTCATTTTGGTATCCACAAACTGAGTAAACTTACTATGCTCAAATATTTAGCAAATTCCATCCATTGAATCTTAGGTAGGTTATGCAAAATTTTCCATTGGAGCACTCACCATCCTTCATCAAAGTGGATCATTCATCAACATTCATCAAGCTTGCATCATAAGAATTGGGAAAGGGCCAATTTTCACATCAAATTGGCACCAATTCCCCCATGGGATCATGAGTTTGCTAGTTTAATTAGGATTCAATCTCTCTTTTTGATTTCTTATTACATTCTTCATTGTTTTTCCTAATTTGAACTTTGTAAATGGATTCCATGGGGAATCCTTGTTCTTACTTGCATTTTATATTCTAATGTGTTTGTTCATGTTGTTTTGCAGGTATTAGGATTGGGGTTCGACACCATGCATATACTTTGCCTTCATAATTATACACTAGTCCTTATCTTCATCTCATTTTAGCCATGAGAGATTTATTAGTTAGTTGATTCTTTCTCAAACCAAATCCTCCTTTGCTTTTTGGTTCACAATGTTGAATAGCACAACTAAGAGGGGGGGGTGAATAATTTGTCGCAGATTTTAACCTTCAATTCAATTTTTGGAACTAATGCTTAACACTGCTTAAATGATTAATCATCAAATGCCAATGTAGAAACTCAAATCCAACACATAAACACAATAAAACTAGATTTACGTGGAAAACCCAATGAGGGAAAAACCACAATGAGGATTAACTCACACTATAGAGAATATAAAAAATGATTACAAAAAGGCTCACTGCATGAAACACAGACTCACTGTCCAATAGGTCTACAACCCGGATATCTCACCTCCATAGAGATACAAAGAATACAAAGAAGACTTGTTATAGAGAGACTACAATCCCAATGCAACAAAGGATTCCACCACAGTCACTTGATCAACTTGCATGAATGAAAGAGTTCACCTTCTACTCACTGCATCTAGTAACTCAACATTAAGCTTCACAATAATCTACCACACACATCTCACACACACTTTTTGAATAGCATCAAATTCACGTCTATGTTAGAGTAAAGTAATTAATTAACTTTACTCTCCTCTTAAGACTTCACTTTATGCACATATATTAGTCATTTAATAATTAATATTAATTATTAAATGCACTCACCTTAGGGTTAGGTTTTCCTTTAGGTTTTGATCTCCTTTTATAAGGATTTATCTCTTGTATTCTATTACTCTCTTGATTCATTTTTTCTCTGATAATACATTTTGCACATTGCCAGAGCCAAAACCCTTGTTTTGTTCTCTCTTTCTCTGTGACAAGTTTCTTGCATGCAAGTGTTCTTTGGGTTCTGTGGATTTGTATTTCTCAAATCCTACATGGTATCAGAGCCAGATCTGCTACAGCTTGTTCAAGTTTTGAAAGAATTAGAGATCTAGGTTTTGGTTGCATCAGATTTGTGTTTGTCTTCTATTTTTATTTGGAATAGGGGGGTTCTTTTTTTGGTGCACTTTGAGCTCAAACGGACCTCACTGTTGAGCTCGCAGCATCCAAAAACCCCTATTTTCATATAAAACATGTCTGATTCTGACACAATTGCACCAGAAGGCAAAAAAAAATTGCCCCAAGGCCGTACGACCCGAGGGCATGCAGACTGAGGTGAAATTTTCACAAAAATTTAAAAAAAATTAATAAAAAACAAAGTTTTTACAAAAAATTTGTGCTGCCAGTTTAGAAGGGGAGCGTCGCCGGCCCACCGCCAAGCGGCCACCAGCAGTGGCGACAGCCGCCAGCACCGTCGGCGCTCCACCCGACAACCGCCCATCGAGCTCCGTCGACGGGCCGCCACCGCGCTGCCCGCACACCACCCAATCTCTGCCAGCGCACCACCCCCACACCACCAGCACCAACACCAGCCCTTGGTCGCCCAGCGGACCAGGGGCCCCTTTTTTTAGCCCTTGAGGGCTCTGAAGACAAAATTGGACCTTTTGGAGCTGTTTTACGGAATCGGGCATATCTTTTGCGTTTTTTCTCCGTTTTTCAAACAAAAATAGGCATTGGAAAGCTGGATTTGAGTTTGTTCTGATGGTGTAGGAAATTTTTCAGAATTTTCTAGTTTGGTTGCACTTTTTTGTAGTCAAAGTCCGATGATCTTTTTGCACTCTGAGGGGCATAACTTGCTCATTTTTGCTCCATTTTTCGAAAGCGAATAGGCATCGGAAAGGTGGTTCTGTGTTATTTTCATATTTGTAGTCTATTTCATTAGAAAATTCTTCAGGTACACAGAGATTTCTCTCAAAAAATTATTGTTTTCTATTTTTTTTGGCTTTCAGTTTGTACTGGGGATTGGAATTTTGCATTGTGGGGGGGTGTTTTTTCTTGCTTTCTATAATTTACATCAGAAAACCAGAATCTATAAACACCAAAACAAAACAAAAAAACCCCTTCTGCATCTTTTGTCTAGTTTTGAAAGACCACTAAATAATAATAAAAAAATTCAGAGCAGTTGAGGCACAGTTCACAGGATGGCCGATAGATCTATTGAATCTCTCACACCACATAATTATCACACTTGGAAGGGTCGCATGATGACTCTTCTTCAGTCTTGAGGGTTATGGTCCTGTTTGGATGAGGTTCAGCCTCAGTTGACTCACCCCCTTTGAGGTTATGTAGCGCAGGAACCATAAGGATCAGGCTATGGGATTGATGGATTTACACATTTCAAACAGTCTCCTGTTTCATCTTGATGGGTGTCTCAGTCCTCGAGCCATTTGGACCAAGTTTGATGGAATTTTTGGCACTATCAATGAGTTCAGAGCATTGCAGCTTGAGGCCGAGTTGACTTCCTTGGTACCTGATTCGTTTCCCTCCATTGAGGACTTTCTGATGAAGTTCAAACAGCAAAGATCTATCTTGCAAGGTTGTGGCAAGACTAAGATTGATATAGAGTGCATCTTCGTAATCCTCTCCAAGCTTCGGGGTCCATTTCAGATCTTCTCTTCGACCTTCTATTCCACCATGGATGCCTTGGGTACTCGACATGTCATGCCTACTTTTGAGGTGTTTTGTGATTGTTTGACTTGTGAGCAAGCCAAGCTCAAGCAGATGGATTCACTTTTAGGTTCACAGAACCAAGCGTTGGTAGCCCAATCATCACAGGGGAAGCAAAAGCAGAAATAGAAACCAAAGACCACAGAGCATTGGAAGGATTCCAGTTCACAACACAACTCTGATTCACCTTCATCTAAGGGGGAATCATTGAAGAAAGATAGACCTAAGTGTGCTTATTGTAATAAGCCAAGACATTCTGAGTCCAAGTGTTATGAGAAGAAGATAGATGTATATGCCAAACAGGTTTCAGATTTGACAGCTCTTCTTGAGAGGAACAATATGCATCACTCTTCTTCATCTACATCAGGTGGGTCTTCTTCTTCTTCACCATCATTCCAGACAGATGGACAGGCCCCACATAAGGATCACGCATTATGTGCAACCTCCAGTTCACATTCATCCAGATGGCTACTAGATTCAGGTGCTTCACACCATATGGCATCTTCTCAGGACATGTTCTCATCTTTCGAGGTTGCATCCTCACCACACATATTGATGGGTAATAACACTTATATGAGTGTATGTGGGAAAGGTTCTATCAACATTGATGATGGTACATTCAATTATGTACTATGTGTTCCATCTTTGTCCACTAACCTTCTCTCCATCTATCAGATTGCTCACAGTGGGATAGGGAAGACAGTTGAGTTTACACCTAATTCAGTGCACATTAGAGACATTCATACTGGCAACATTGTTGCAACAAGGACAGTTGATCATTCTTCCTGGTTGTATGCATTCACACAGTTTGGTCCACCATCTCCATTGTCTGAGTTTTCCTCTCTTTCTACAAGAGAGCATGCAGTATCTGAGGTGAAGTTTGGTCACTTGAACTTATGTGTTCTTCCATCTATTCATGAGACTAGTAATGCGACTTCTACACCTCTACCTCCTGTTGAGATCACATTTGTTTAGCAGGATTCCTCTTCAGCTATGACTAAACTTGTTGCTCCACTCATCGAGCCATCAAGTGTAGTTGTTGAGGCCATATCAGAGGAAATTCCTTTCCTCACAGATGACAGTTTTAGTACACCTGTTATCCCATCTTCATTGGAGATCGATTTCAGGATCATCTTGAGTTGTTTGATTCACCATCCTGTTATTCAGACACTCATACTGCAGTTCCATTCTTTAGTGAACATCATCCAGGACTTCCATTTTCACCTCACATTCAGGGATTTCCTCTTCCTCGACTGCTGGATCTGTTTCTTCCTCTGAGGAGACACATTGTTTTGATCATTGGCACAGGGGTTCTCTCATTCTGGGGGGGCTTTGGAATCTCTTCTCTCTCCTATGGGGGGAACATATTTTGTACTTGTGTGATAGAAGCAGTTCTTGGGGGGTCATGTTGAGTCCTCCTTCTATCTCTCTTCTTCTTTCACTCTTGTTCATCTCTTTTTTGGAGAGGAGTTTTTTTCCCACTGGGTTTTCTCCTTTACTCTGCTTTATAGAGATTTTGTTGTATTCGGGTACTTGATCAGGCCATGTTGTTGGGACCCATAGTTGTATTGTAGTTCCTTTGCTTTCTTCTGCATTGTTTGTAGCTGCATTGTAGCTCATCTTAAGGGGGGGTGTTAAAGTAAAGTAATTAATTAACTTTACTCTCCTCTTAAGACTTCACTTTATGCACATATATTAGTCATTTAATAATTAATATTAATTATTAAATGCACTCACCTTAGGGTTAGGTTTTCCTTTAGGTTTTGATCTCCTTTTATAAGGATTGATCTCTTGTATTCTATTACTCTCTTGATTCATTTTTTCTCTGATAATACATTTTGCACATTGTCAGAGCCAAAACCCTTGTTTTTTTCTCTCCTTCTCTGTGACAAGTTTCTTGCATCCAGGTGTTCTTTGGGTTCTATGGATTTGTATTTCTCAAATCCTACAGTCTACTCTTTCACTTATCTTCCTTCTTTTCTTTTGTATATCTTTCATTACTAGCTCATCATATATTTATGCTATCTCTAACCTTGAAAAAGATACAAAGTTGGCCATCCAATCTTCAAATTCAAATTAGGTTGGCGCAAAAATATCCTAGGGTGGAATTAGAATGAGGGCGACCCACACACACACTTCACTGGGACCAAAAATAGATCCAACACACTTCATCAAATTCAAAGATAATGCTTAACACGAGGTCTACCAAACCCATGTAAAACACATAGAACAAATTAAGCTTGAAACTTCCAAAAACCAAAAATATTTTTAATGTAATCAAAACATCTTAACTCTAGAACCGCAAGTTAAAAGACTTCATCAAAGAGAAATCCGAACCAGCAACTTTTCTCTCGAACCTCAACCAGTACATAGAAAAACATAGTTCACAATTGGTGAACACAACTTGAACTTCACAATGAACCAATGACCAAAAATCTAGATATAGCAACCATCAACAACCATGACCAACATATTTGAACCGCACAAACATAGGGGAAAATACTAGATCATTATCATGAGAAACAACTGAATACTTGTAAACTTTCTTTAATACAATTTTCTTAATATCCTCAACATATACAACCAATCAACAACTAGTAGATAACCAGTTGACCAGTTGACATCAATGAAAACACTTTCATTCCTTTTTCCATTCTTGAAACAATCTTCCCCTTTTTCGTTGATGGCAACACATGATGTGAAAAACCATCAAAGACACCATACCAGTTCTAAATAGACTTCTCAAGATTTTTCTTTTTGCTTCTCCCACTCATAAAATCATCTTTCTCATTACCTACTTTCTCTCATTAGCTTTTTCTCCTTTTCACATGCTTCCTCTCCCCCTTTGACATCAATGGAAAAGGAAAAAGATATGTTCATTAAATCTTCCTTTGACATGAAAACATAATACTCACAATGAAAACACTTGAAACTACCTGCTCCCCCTGAGAGGTAGCCACCAAAACATTAGTCCAAAAAGATAGAACCATGAATCCACCAGACTAATGCAACTCCAAATGCATCTTAGTTTATGAAAGGAGGGGAAATAACCCCTAAATTCTCCCAGAGATACTCAAAAGTATCTTTAGGAAGAGCCTTTGTAAATATATCAACAATTTGATACTTTGTTGGTGCATACTCAAGCTTGACTTCATTCTCCATGACCTTCTCTCTCAAGAAATGATATTTGATAGATATATGCTTCATCCTCGAGTGCATCACATGATTCTTCGAAATGTTAATTGAACTTGTTTATCATAGAATATAGAAATAGGATCATCATATAGCACTGTGATATCTTTCAATGTTTGTTTCATCCATAGAACTTGTGTACAACAAGATGCAACAACAATATACTCAGTTTCAATAGGAGACAAAGAGACTGAATCTTGCTTCTTACTCAACCATTCCATGAATCTGCATCCAAGAAAGAATGCACCACCACATGTACTCTTTCTGTCATCTACACATCTAGCCCAATATTCATTTGTATAGGCACTAAGTGTAAAGTCAGTATCTCTAGGATACCACAATCCATAATCCGGATTTCCATTCAAATATTTGAATATTCTTTTAACAGTAACAAAATGTGTTTCCTTCGGATCTTCTTGAAATCTAGCCACAAGACAGACCGCATGCATAATATATGGTCTAGTAGTAGTCAAATTAAGTTGTCCACCAATCATAGATCTATATTTGCACTGATCAGCCTTAGGTGAATCATCATCTTTACCCAATTTGCAACGAGTCACCATAGGAGTACTTATCGGTTTGGAACCATCCATCCCAAACTTCTTCAACATCTCTCTCACATACTTAGATTGTGAAATGAAAATTCCTTTCTCTGTTTGATTAATCTATAGCCCAAGAAATAAATTCATCTCCCCAAACATAGACATTTCAAATTTTTTCTGCATCTCTTCCGCAAACATCTTGCACATCTTTTCATTTCCTCCAAAGATAATGTCATCAACACATACAACTGCAATCAAGATTTTATCATTTTCAAAGTACAAATTATTGTCTATCATACCTTTGTTAAATCCTTGTTGAATCAAATACCTATTTAACCTTACATACCAAGCTCTCGAAGCTTGCTTCAATCCACATAAATATATTTTTAATCTGCACACCATATCTGGTTGATCTGTTAATTGAAATCCTTTCGATTGTTCCATGTAAACTTCTTCCATCTCACCATTCAGAAATGTTGACTTGACATCCATCTGATAGACTTTGAAACTTTTATGAGCAGCCAATGCCAAGAACATCCTTATAGCTTCCATTCTTGCTATCGGGGCAAAAGTCTCTTGAAAATCTATTCCTTCTACTTGTGTGTAGCCTTTACACACAAGCCTCACTTTGTTTCTGACAACTTCTCCATCATTCAACTTATTTCTAAATACCCATTTTGATCCAATGATATTTTTATCTACCATTCTTGGGACCAATTCCCAAGTCTAATTCTTCTCAATCTGAGAAAGTTCTTCTTTCATTGCTTCCTTCCAATGTTCATTTGTACAGGCTTCATTTACTGTCTTTGACTCAATCTTAGAGAATAAACACAAATTTACTTCAGCAGCAGCTTTGCTACTGGTTAATATTCCTTTTGTTTTGTCTCCAATAATCTAATTTTCTGAATGATTCCTTTGTACATATTTTGGTGTCCTAGGGGACATCACCAAAGCATCTTCTTCTCTTTCATTTTGTTCATCCTACTTTTTTTTCTCATCTTTATCTTGTTCTTCCACAATTTTTTCTATTCTTGCACAATCATGTTCATCAGACACATATCCATCAATATCAATAGAATTATTTATTGTCTCATCAACCTTCACATTCAAGCTCTCTACTATCTTTCTTAGTCTTTTATTGAAACATTTGTACGCCTTTCTTTTGTTAGAGTATCCAAGAAATATGCCTTCATCACTTCTTGCATCAAACTTGCCCAAAATTTCCTCATCTCTTGAAATATAGCATTTGCTTCTGAATACCTTGAAATATTTAACTGTAGGAATTCTTTTGTTCCATAGCTCATAGGGAGTCTTTGTACTATTTTCTCTTGCTTGAACTCGATTGAACACATAAACAATAGTATGAATAGCTTCTTTCCAGTAAACTTACGATAATACGGCTTTAGTGATCATTGATCTAGCAGCCTCTTGAATTGTTCTATTGTTCCTTTCAACAACTCCATTCTGGTGAGGAGTTCTTAGAGCAGATAACTCTCTTTATTCCATGCACTTCACAAAACATATTGAGCTCATGGGAGGTGAATTCTCCACCTTTGGCAGATCTTAAGCATTTTATCTTCAAATTCACTTCATTTTCAACCATAGCCTTGAATTCCTTGAATCTATCTAATGCATTTGATTTCTCTCTAAGAAATGTAACCCATGTGTATCTAGAATAATCATCAATTAAAAGTATAAAGTACCTTTCACCAAGTAGACTTCGCACTCTCATAGGACCATAGAGATTTGTATGAACTAAATCCAATAGTCCATTAGTAGATTGTTCTTTTGATCTGTAATGATTTCTTGCTTGCTTCCCAAACTAACAATTCCTGCAGATAAAATTAACAGGATTTGTAATTCTTGGTAAATCTCTCACAACCTAAACAACACTAATCCTTACCAAGTTATCAAAATTCATGTGACACATTCTCCTATGCCATAACCAATTGTCATTTATCTGATTCATAAAGCATCATCCATCAACACCCTTAAGTTGATAAATATCCCCTTCAAATTTCTTTCCTATAGCAATCAATGTTTTGGATCCTTTCCGAATCTCACATTTCTCATCCTTAAACACAATATCATATCCTTTTCTGCACATCTAGCCAATTCTCAACAAATTATACCTTAAACCCTTAACATAGTAAACATCGTCAGTATGATGCTTTCCATCAAAACTTACTGAACCTATCCCACATATTTTAGCACTAGTATCATCTCCAAACTTAACCAAGCCTCCATCATATTTCTCAAGTTTAACAAAATTACTCTTATCACTGGTCATGTGATGTGAACAACCACTATCAACTACCCAAAAAATCTTTTCTTGTTTAGCATGTAGGGCAGAGATAATCGTACCTTCATTTTTCTCCTTCTCCTTCTTTGGAGGGCTTTCCTTTACCTATTTTTTTTCTGAATTAGTAGAAGTAGGTTCATCTTTAATTGCCAAAAACAAGCATTAATTATCATCTAGATCTTCATATTCTGAATATTCATCTGAAATACTAGCATTCTATTCACATAGTAAGCTTTGTTATTCTTCTTTCCTTTCTTTTCTTTCACATATCTTTGTTTATTCCTTTTAGCTCTTTCTAGACACTTTGTAGCATAATGACCTATTTCTCCACAACTAAAGCATTTAAAGGGCAAACTACCTTCATACTTATTTGATCCTTTCCTCATTCTTCTTACAAAGTTAGCTTCTATTTCACCAAAGTTTTCTTCATCCAAATCTCTAGCTTTTGTAGCTTTAAAAGTAGTCTCTGATTTGCCTCCATTTCTTAGACTCAACTTTCTCATCTCATAAGATGTCAAAAATCCTAACAGCAGATCCTTAGTACAAGTCTTATAATCTACAATCTACTCAATAGCACTCACCTTCTCACTATAAGCATCAAGAAGAGTTTTTAGAATATTCTTTATAATCCTGGTTTCATCTATAGTAGCACCAAATGATCGCATTCCACCCACTACCACATCCAATCTTTGTACATAAGCTTTAACATTTTCATCTTCAAACATATGTATAAGATCAAACTGTGTTTCCAAATTCTGCAATTTTGCCTCTTTAACTCTTTCATCACCATCATGCGCTCTTTCTAAAGCATCCTAGACTTCCTTAGTTGTCTTCAAATTTTGAACCTTAATCAACTTAAAATGTACTAGACTATTCTTCAAGATGAACTTCACCTTATTTTCGCTTCATGTGCTCTAATCTCTTCAGGTGTACTCGAACCATTAGTAGGACGAGTGTAAGGATTCTTGTAAGCTTTCTTCACATCATATTTGCAATATTTTAGATATTCTCCCATCATTACTTTCCATATACCATAATTAGTTCCATCAAACCTCAAATAATCAAAGACCATTTTTATAGCCATCTTGGACCTTCCTTAAGCGGTTAAGCTCTTCACCAAGGAACTGAGCTTTGATACCAATTAATGATTAGGACAACTAAGAGGGGGGGTGAATTAGTTGTCATAGATTTTAACCTTCAATTCAATTACCAAAACTAATGTTTAACACTGCTTAAATGAATAATCATCAAATGCCAATGCAAAAACTCAAATCCAACACATAAACACAATAACACTAGATTTACGTGGAAAACCCAATGAGGGAAAACCACGGTGAGGATTAACTCACACTATAGAGAATGTCAAAACCGATTACAAAAAGGCTCACTACTTGAAACAAGGCTCAGTGCCTAAGATAAGGCTCGCTGCTTGAAACAAGGACTCACTATCCAACAGGGCTACAACCCGGAGGGCTCACTACCACAGAGATACAAAAAAGACAAAGAATACTTGTTATAGAGAGACTACAATCCTAATGCAACAAAGGATTCCACCACAATCACTTGATCAACTTGCATGAATGATAGATTTTTCCTTCTACTCACTACATCTAGTAACTTAGCATTAAGCTTCACACTAATCTACCACACACATCTCACACACACTTTCTTCATAGCATCAAAGTTTTGTCTACTCTTTACTTATCTTCCTTCTTTTCTTTTGTATATCTTTCATTACTAGCTCATCATGTATTTATACTATCTCCAACCTTGAAAAAGATACAAAGTTGGTCATCCAATCTTCAAATTCAAATTAGGTCGGCACCAAAAAATCCTAGGGTGGAATTAGAATGAGGGTGACCCAAACACACGCTTCACTGGGACCCAAATTAGATCCAACTCACTTCATCAACTTCGAAGATAGTGCTTAACATGAGGTCTACCAAACCTGTGTAAAACACCTAGAACAATTAAGCTCAAAACTTTTAGAAACCAAAAATATCTTCAATGCAATCAAAATATCTTAACTCTAGAACTACAAGTCAAAATACTTCATCAAAGAGAAATCTGGACTAGTAACTTTTCTTCCGGACCTCAACCAGTACACAAAAAAAACATAGTTCACAATTGGTGAACACAACTCAAACTTCACAATGAATCAACAGCCAAAAATTTGGATATAGCAACCTTCAACAACCATGACCAAAATATTTGAACTATAGGAACATAGGGGAAAATACTGGATCATTATCCTAAGCAACAACTGAATACCTGTAAACTTTCTTTAATACAATTTTCTCAATATCCTCAACATATATAGCCAATCAACAACTAGTAAATAACCAGTTGACCAGCTGACATCAATGACAACACTTTCATTCCTTTTTCCATTCTTGCAACACACAAACTATTTCCCAATTGACCAAATCTATTTTTTTTCTCTTCCATTCCAATCCATAAGAATTTTATTTAAATTTTCTCAATTTTATCAGGAACATAACAAGGAATTTTGAAAAGGGATAAAAACTAAATTGGAATATTTTGTATATGTGCTTTTAATAGTTGGTATTTACTAGCTTGACTTAATAATGTAGCATTCAATCTTGTTGATTTCTTCTTAATCCTTTCAACAATGTTGTTCCAAAAAAAATCATTTTTTTTTACTGACATAGGTAATCCCAAATAAGTAATAGGTAATTCTCTTTTTTTCTTTAGACTGCAGGAATCGATCGAGTATTCGTCCCCCTATAGACTACAGTGCACCTGGTAAACTTTTTTCACGTGACCAGTGACACTGGCACGAAACGCCCTCCGATACCATGGGGACGGTGGGGAGACTAGACCTCGTGACCTTTTGCCTACAATAGGATACTTTATCCAATCAAGCTAGGCCCATCGCCCCAGGTAAATTCTCTTTTGAGCAACCTAAAATTGTCTTGATATTTTGGAGGTCAATCTTAGTGTTGAAGGAAAAAATTTAAGATTCTTTTTCTTTTCATACTTAATATGTTAGCCAAACACAAGAGCATACTCATTTAGAACCTTCTTCAATCTCTGAGCTTCTAGAATACAATTTTCTAAATAAAATTGTATCATCCACAAAATTTTAATGTGATAAAGGTTGCAAACTTGAGGTTGGTTTAATTCCATGTAAGACTTTTGAGGAAATTAATTTAGAAATATTTCTTCCAAGTACCTCAACCAATAGAATAAACAAATACATAGATGAAGGATCTCCTTGCCATAGACCCATTCCAATTCCAAAGAAGCCTCTAGAAATTCTATTTATAATAGTAAAAAAATAGAAATTCTATTTATAATAGTAAAAAAAAATTGGAGTAGTAACACGTTGTTCTATCAACTTAACAACATTTTCTTGAAATCCATAATTTTTAAAACGACAAATTAAAATACTCAATTAACTCTATCATTGGATTTTGAAATATTCAAATTTTTAATCATTCCTTGCCTTTTACTTTAATCAAGTGAATGAATAATTTCTTGGTTTTTTATGATTGCGTCCAAAATTTATCTTTTCTTTACAAATTCCTTTTGATTTTGAGATATTAACTTATCAAGGATAGGTTGTATTCTGTTGACCAATATTTTAGAAAATAATTTGTAGATAGTATTGCATAGGCTTATAGGCCTATAGTCCATCATATTGATAGGGTCATTTTTATTAGGAACTAGAACAATAAAAGTATTATTCAATTGTTTGAGAATTAAACTAGATTTAATGAAATCCTTAGCAGCGTTTGTTATATCTTAAACAACAATGTTCCAATATTCTTGAAAAAATAATGGAGGGAATTTATTTAGACTAGAAGATTAAAAAGCATGAAATGAAAATAACCTT
Source organism: Sequoia sempervirens (assembly GCA_007258455.2). Taxonomy (NCBI): domain Eukaryota; kingdom Viridiplantae; phylum Streptophyta; class Pinopsida; order Cupressales; family Cupressaceae; genus Sequoia; species Sequoia sempervirens. Next base: position 37,054 of record VDFB02353037.1, read on the forward strand.
CTTTACTTCCTCATTAGAAACCTATCTAGTCATATTCTTATATCTTCCTCAATCAAAATGCTAGGAATGAATGCCAACATAATATCAACCATATTTTGAGTAACTTCCATTTGTTGTTCCTTGAGAATATTTTGAAAAAAATGAACTAATTTCTCTCATTTCTTCATTTGTATTAATAGCAACATGTCATTTTCAATTATCAGACTTGAAATGGTATTTTATTTTTCCATATTTTAAGATAGACTGATGAAATAAATTTGTGTTTCTATCTCCCTAAGTAAGATATTTTTGGTGTGAAAATGGTGTTTTACCTAGCTAGTTCATCACTTAGGTCCTACTCACACTTGTTACTTAAGTTTACTTAGTGTACACATACCATAATTATCACTTTATGTCTCAAGTCATAAGATTAAGATCCATGGCATAATCTTATGCAACTATGTTCATACTGGCTTATATAAAAAAGGTGATCCCTTTGTAATTCAATCAATTGTAAGCAATTTATCATTTTCATCTTTTGATAGAATATAATTACTCTCTCATAGTTTATATATCTTATGATTTCATGGAAGTTCCTATTCCCTTAGGAAAATCTTGCATGGTATAGAGAATTATATACCAAATCTTACAAAATTAAATTTGAGATTTCTATCTCCAAAGAAATTCCTCTTTTAAAACTAGCCTCTACTATTCATTCCTTATTATTTTTTCCTTTTTTAAGTTTTTTCATCAAAATATCCTTATGAAATTTTATCTTGGACATTCATTAACTTTTTTGTTAGCTCTTCTTATTGTTTAAAGATGTTTCTAAAAGAATATTTACTCCATTCTTTCAATTTTTTATTTTTCCATTTTTATCCTTTTTACCAATTGAAGCATTATTGAACCTTTTGTGATTGATTCTACCATTTATATATGCAATTTATTAATTAAGTATGATGTGACCACATCATTTTGTATCTAAAAGGATATAGACCTTTTCTTTTTGAGATATTATAATTTAGAATCAAAGGGTTGTGATCAAATCAATCTCTAGGCATAGCAAGAAGATTTAAATTTATAAAAATATTCTAAAAAATAGAAATAAGAAATCTATCTTTTTTAACTTGAATTAAATGATTTCCAAACCTTCTATTGAACCAAGTAAAATAAGTACCTTGTATATTTATTTCCATGAGACTAGAAGTAACAAATAAATCAACTAAATCTATCATATCTTCTTATCAATATCCTATTCTTCCTAGTTTTTCAAAGGGAATAAGAGGACCATCCATTTTATTAACCGGTTGTTTTGAATCATAGCCAATAGATTTTCCAATAAATATTCTCTATCTTATCTTCAATTTGAAACATAAAGATTAAGATTAGCTAAATTTTGTTATTCCTTATTTTTCATATTATATAGAATAACTTGGAGGAAATTTCTTGAAACATGAAATTACCTTCCTTTAATCATCAGAAGATTCTACATGGTTACTATACCACTAGAAGTTCCTTTAGCATCACTAACACATAAATCAACTCCAAGCCATATATTTTTAGCTATAATTTCAAAAAAAATCAAACATGTTTCTTTCCTACATAAGAAAATATCATCTTTATTTTCTTGTATATAATTCTTAAGCAACATCTATTTATGAGTTCTATTAAGCTATCTAATACTCTAGAATAAGACTTTCATTTTTTATTTCTTCTGAGGGTTGACATCTCTAGAGTTTTCTATTTCCTATTTGTAGCCTCCCTTGTTTCTTTTGATCTAGTTTCCCTTGCCATTGGTCTACCTAATTTATGGTCAATTCCTACAACTATTGTCTTCTAATTTCCCTTTTTCTCTATCTTGGTTCGATTAATGGACAACTATTTGAGAAATCCAAGAATGATTCTTTTGCACAACTATCTTGAACTTTTCCATTTTTTCTTGATTACGTTTTCTTTATTTATCATGAATTGGAGATGAATTGTCATTCTATTCCATTTTGATCTGAACATTGTGACTTTCCTCTTAAGGAACCTCTTTAACTATTTAGCTTACTTTTAATTATATTTCAATATTTTTTGAGATATACATCTTATCTTTTTTATCTTTTGAAGAATAGGATTATCATATGTATTATGAACCTCATTTTTCTAATTTGAATGCAATTCATGGTTGGAATATTTTTAGGAGAATTAAATAATTTTAATAGATCTTTTATGAAATGAAAATTGATTTAACTCTTTTTCATTTTCAATATCTCCTATGGAATATCTCCTATGGTGTTTGTATAAGGATTATTATTTAATTATTGAGCAATAGTTGAGATTTGATGATCTTGATTTTGATGTATTTTCTTTATTATCTCCTTGTTCTTTGTTTCTATTTTATTTTTTTCATTTCAAGACACTTATTGATCAAATTCCCAAATGATTTTATAATACTTGAAACATCCCCTCATTCCAAAATTTCAATGGTAACCCTAGTAGTCTAATCTAAATAGAGGCAATGACACATAGATTCATAGATAGGTCAAAACCAGGTTTTCACTTACATATATAAAGAAAGATTATTTCTTTCCAAAAACCATAGGCCTTCGAGTAATATTTTACTCATATTTTCATAAGAAGAGAAAGTAAATAGGAAAATACCTCTTGACATAAAAATAATAAAAACACTTCCTTTTATATTTCAAGTAGATTTGACTCATTTACTAATCAATTCTATATTTGGATGAGCCAAAAAAAAAACTTACCAATCAATTCTTTATCTATTACCGAGACAATTTTATTTTCCAGAGAGCATGTTTCTCAATTAGGGAAAGGGGTAGTCAAGTAAGATTTTTCTCATAAGATAATGTCTTCATGATAGGTTGTATTTAAGGAGGGGATTTTGATCTAGTTACCATCTCTCACTTATTAATGGGCTCAATTATTGGCTAGTTTTCCTTTTACTATTTTATGCTTTAATCATTTCTTTTGCTAAGTTTCAAAGACATTACCAAGACCTTACATACCTTTTATATGCCTTTTATATACTCTTAAGTAGTTTTAAGTATGTGGAAATGAAAATATGTTATGTTGATATATGTCTGCATGAATGCATGAATGTCTATGGAATTTAGTATGATTCTATGTTTAATTAATGATGGTTAATAATGTGAATTCCCTAGGAATGATACTAACACCTTGCAGCAAGAAGGATTGTTAACCCATAATAATAGGTTTTCTAGCTCATAGCATAAGGATTATGGATGGTTGTAGAGGAGAAGTCAAATGGCCAAAGGCATAAGACTTTCAGAAGGAAGCGAAGGTGATCATTTATTGATCAACCATGAGTCATCGCTTAATACCCTTGCTCACCGAATAAGACCACCAGGAGGAGGAGTCTACTCTCAACAGGATTGATTCATGACATGACTATTCTTAGGAACATGTCCATGTCATAGCAATTAAACCATTGGGCATAGAATTCTAGTTTGAATTTTCTACTCCTGCTTTATAGTTATTATTTTATGTTTTAGACTAAGTCCTCTTCATATCTTTGAGGGAGAGTAGATGGTTACTTTATGAGTTTGTTTCTAGTATGAGAAGAATAAAACTCCTCACAAACCCTATATAGTGGGATCTGTTGTTGAGGAGTAAATCTAGTTGCAAGTGGATCAAGTTGATTATTGATAATTAGTTATTTATCTATTAGTAGTTGCAGAAGTAGATATGTGTTATTGAATAAGAAATCTTCAACAAATTCTTGTTGGATTGTATGTAAGAGTTTAGTGTTTATATGCAATAAAAGGAATTAGTTTGATACCATGAATTGTTGAGTAAGAAAATACATTTTTGACAACTTCTGTGGAAGCAACAACTCATGAAAGTGCCACATGAGGTACTGTTAATCCACTTCATTTTTTATTATTAGATTACTTAATACATTGTTGAAATTAGTTAAGTAGTTTCTCGTTATATGCATGTGTTGTAATTTATGAATGTCATTTTGTAGTTTTGAATTGAGTTTTGTAGCTTCATGTTGGTTTCATACTTAGGAGAAATTAGATAGGAATTAGTTTTAAATAGTTGACAGTTACACTCTTGAGTGTTAGGTACCCATAGCATAAGGTCACAATTTATATTTATTTCTCCTATTTTGTGAATTAGCAATTTATTTCACTTTCCATCTTTTATAGTCTTTTATACATGTGTAATTGCCTATACTCCATTGATGTAGGATGTGTCTAGGATCTATGAACACATATATTGTGCTAGTACTATCTAAATTTTATGAGTCCCTAGTTGATAATTAAATGCAACCTCTTATGAAAGATGAACTATTTAGTTAGGAGTTCATCCTCTAAGATATGTGTAGACCTATTAAGCACCAAGTTACTTAGATATTAGAGAGGCTCTATATTTTTGGCATTGTTTCCAAGGATGGTGCTAAGTTCAAGATTCTCCTATGTATTTTTAATTCCTTTCAAGCTTTCATAGTTTAGCAATTTGGTTTTTAGTATTAGGGTAAATAGTTTTTAGCCATCAAAAACAACACAAGTTATTAACAATGTGTAGGAACCATTGATCTAAAGAGTCACAACCATTGTATGCAAAGGTAATGAGATGATCTAGGAATATTTCTCCCCTCAGCACATGAAGCATTAGAAGATATTGGTGAATAAATTGATCAAAATGAGTGAATCCTTGAAGAAGAACCATCCATTACACCAATACCTACACCAACCATAGAGGAGACTTCCCGCATACATATAGGCATCATGGGTGATGTAGTAGTAGAAGATCCACTAGAGAATGTAATGTTTGAATTCCCTATAACCAACTAGGAAAGGGTTGCTTCTTTGAAGAACATACCTCCTTCAACACTACCTTTCTTCTATGGATTGGTTACAAAGGATCCAAACACCTTTATTTTTGAGTTTGATGTCCTATACTAAAGCTATGACTACACCATTGATGTGCATAGACTCAAATTATTTCCAACTACATTAAAAGATGCTACTTTGTAATAAGTCATGGGATTGGGGAGAGATGTTCCCAATTGGAATACAATGAAGACAAAATTTATGGAGAAATACTAGGATTAGTGCAAAGGCATAGATAGAAAGAGGGATGAAATATTTAGGATGTCACAAAAATAAGATGCATCTTTGGAAGATTATATTGAGAGGTTTCAGTTCTGCCTCAAGAAATCCCATCAAAATAGACTTTCTAATGAATCCTTGAAACTGGTATTCTTAAGGGGAGTTTATGAATACTGTATGGATGCTCTCAATTTCATTGGAGTAGGGAACATCTCATGCTTACCCTTTGATGAGATTTGTAAAGTGTGTAGAAACTATTCTAGGTCTTTCATCAATAAGACTAGAGGAGATAATACCTCCTCTCTCAACAAATCATCCAATGGAGTCTCTAGGGTAGAGCTGAGCAATCTTCTATCAAACATGAAGGACATCATTAGCCACTTGGATACCCAACTAGATACCCTCCATATCAAGAAGAAGCAATAAGAAGAAAAGGTAGCCCTCACAAAGACAAAAGAAGATTAATTGCAAGTGCAAGAAGTTGGCCAATATTTCTAAAGACAAGCAAGGGAAGTTGGAATATCATGTCCTAAAAGATGAGGAAGGTAAATTACATAGCTCAACCCAAACCATGGAAACCAAGATAAGGTATGCCCCAAGATCCCTTGACTTATAATATGTCATTTCTAGGTAATAATGTAAAATTCCCAAATTGGAACCCTCAATCTTGGACCAATGTGCAAAACTCACAATGGCCAATGTCCCAAGCCTCCAATTGGAGTCAACAATAACAAGGTATCTAGCCACCACATAATTACCAAGGACCAAATTATAATCTTGAACGGTTACCCCAACAAAACTAATGGGCACCGTAGCGGCAAAGAGGCCAACAATAGCAAAATCTAAATCTAAATTACCAGTAGCCACAACATCCCTTGCAGCCACAACAACAAGTCATAATGTCAAATCCAACAATAGATGCACCAACACCCCCAAGAGCACCTCAATTGTCAATGCAACCTACACCTAACCCAAATAATAAGCTCGTCCAAAAAAATTATGCTAATGACACCATATAGTACCCTACTTATGGGGTTGAGGTGAGTGATGTCCACCTCAAATCAGGGAAAATTCTAGCTTGTTCTTCATCTCCTCACATCACAAATTTGACTCATGAGGAACTCCCAACAGAAAATATGGACAAACAACCTAGGGAACCTAAATCAAATTAGGTCAACCCAAATAACCATGAGTCCAAAACCTCCATTCCCTAAGATATTAATAATCCAAAAACATCATTCACAAGCTGAAATTGATCTATTGGGACAACTCAAATGTGTTTGTATTAAGATACCCCTCATTTAGGAAATCAAGGAAGTGTCAATATATACCAAAACAGTGAGAGTTATGCCTCAAAAATCCAAGCAGGAAACATAAGGACCCTCAAACTATACATGTCTTAAGACAACTTGTAGATATTATGTTGGGAAATATAGTTGTCCCCAAGTATGCATACCCTAGGAGCCTTGTTGTGGATGTCAAAATTAATAGCACTCTCATCAAGAATACCTTAATTGACCTTGGAGTAGCCATTAATGTAATGACCAAGGAAACCATGAAGTTATTACAACTAATGGAGCTCAAACCTACACCTATTGTGTTACAGTTAGAAGATAGGTCTACAATAAAACCTGAGGGAATCATAGACCTTGACTTTTATTCATGCTTCCATCACTATTTTGACATGTTTATACAATTTGTGATATGCTATCCTTTTGTTCTTGATCCACTTATGATATTTTATCATATAAATGAGTTCATATTGTCCATGGAAATATTGTATCATCACGTGTACCTTCTCTTCTTTTAGGGATTTAGTCATTGATTTCACTTCTCTATTCATTACACTTATTGCAATTATCTATGATTCTCACATGTTACATACCTCTTATTTGGATATCAATAGTCATATGTCCTACCTTTGAGCACCTTCCCATCACATGATTTATTTTATTATACATCTACTGTGGAGGATACTCATGAAAAACTTATTCCTTTTAATGTTATGATTGATACATTATGTGATAAAGGTACTCATAATACACTTATGATTTCCATTGCCATGATAGATTCATTATGTGATAAATGTACTCATTGTTAGGAAATAATGCATCATACCCATGTTCTTAATCCATTTCCACCATAATTCCATGAGAGAAAAGCATGAATGCAAGTAACCATAATGCATAGATCAAAATAGATAAGCCAAAAGATAACACAAGATATACCTTGGGAAAACCCTCAAGCGGGAAAAACCTAGCTTCCAAAAGCATCCATACTTCATCTATTATTCAACAATAAAACAATACATGCACTTACAAGAGTTATCATGAATACTTATGAAGCATCAAGACTCTCCAATGCATCCTCCATGTTTCAAGCATGAATCCACACATCCCATGCCATGCTTCACATATACACTCCTCAAAAAAACTCAATAATGAAAGCCCACTCACCCAACCAGCCTTAACCACTAAACATGTGCTTGCTTTTATAGATACAAGCTCACACAAATAAAACCAAGTGGTAAGATAAAACCATGTACCACAAAACCATGTGAATAAAACCACTGACCCCTCATTTAATATTGGGTACTAATTTTTCACTTTATTACATATTTTCCCTAATATTAAATTATTATCTCATGCCTCTCACATATTAAATAATAATCCAATGTTACAATACAACATAAAAGTGATCCCCAAATAATTACCTAGTATGATTAACCACGCCTCTTAGGTGCATCACAACTAAATAATTATATAATTATAAGATTATAAGATAATATTTTATGAAATGCTATACAACACCATATCCCAACATTCTCCCACATGTTGTATACATTGCATAAGGGATCAATCAATGAAATACATCATCATAGCCATACATTCAACATAACCACATGAATCTGCAACATGCTCTTGTGCTCCATCAAGATACCTACAATAAAACCAACGTGACCACCAGCTCAAGCAAGAACTCATCTTATCCTCCAATGTGACACAAATGGAAGAAAAGGAACATGCCAAGGTGAAGATGCACCAATCCAAATAACACAAGCATCAAATCCAAGTGATAACAAAATATCCAAGCTACTGTCAAAGGTGAAAAACCAACATGATCAGAAATAGCATCCACAACACATGCTAATACATCCAACCATCCATACCTCCTAGGTATCAACAATATCAATAAACTCATGCCAACAACATATGCAACCCATAAACCACAATCAAAAGTTCCCAATATCAAACCTGTCAATGAAGAACATATATATCCAGTAACTCCCATTGCATGGGTAATGTCAAAGCATATCAACTCTACCAATCAACACTATACCAAGATGTGATAAATAATCAAAACATGAAGTACAAAGAACAATCACAATGATCCACACATGCAACACCAACAATTGCATAATCTCTCACAAAATATCATCACAATCCTCTTGTCATAATAACATGAACCTTTAGGAAGGAACCATAGAATGAAGAGAGAAAACCTGTAAATTATAACATGTCCTTCTACAAACACCTCCAAGTGCAACGTTGTGTCAAGTATGATCTCATAACAACCCCAAATGAAAAAACCTCAAAAACACCCAACCACTCAATCTCATAGATCAAGTATAAAATATGAATCATGTAATAACAACATGGATGTAAGCCTCTCTAACAAGGCAATCAAACTCAAAGTATCCATGCCCAAAATAGGAAATCAACCCAATAACCATCTCCTTAAATCCTCATCAATGAATGATATCATTAACTTAAATTCACAAGAAGATAATCATGCTAAACATCCCTAAAAATTAATCCTTCGGAACTGACTATCCATAGCTCAAGATCCATATCCATGAAAGATAAAGCATAAAACATAATACATCTAAAAATAGGATGTGCAATATCTATTAGATGATAAACTATCGAGTAGACCAAGAGTGGGGAATGAGAATACTTCTTTAGGATAACCAAGTCATCATGAATCACTCCAAGAACAATCTCCTCTATCGGTCCATCATGAACTCACATCCATATCTAGGTGAAAGCTCCTCAGACTCCATGTTGAAATCTCCAAAGAATAACCATCTCAAGAAAATTTCTTTAATCACAGGAGAACTCCAACCTCACCCAAGTATCTAAGTATCCATGATCACCTCCAATCGATCAATACATTCCAAGCTCCAAATATAACACAACATCCTCATGAAGCTCCCAATAAAATGACCAATGTACTCAATACCAAGAGAACCAACAAGATCAATGCTAAATATCCAACCACATAATCAATAATCTATCATGATATCATGATCTTACCATCTTCTCCTAGGATATCACATGCAATAATGCATACATACTAGTCTCAAGAGAACCCATATCATGCCAAAAATATAGGCTAGCATCAAGAGTAAACCATGACATAATACCAATCACACTCTAAACCAAGAAACAACATCTTCAATTACATGAAGATAACCATCTCCTACTAGCACGTGCCTATAAATGTGAAAGAACTCTTCTACAACAACAAGATCTAAGAGTTCTTCCAAGCCATCCACAAACATTAAAGAAGATCATTCATCACCAATGATGAATCACGTCACTACCAACAACTCCCACTATATCATGATACCAAGCTACACATGGCATCATGACAACCATCTCCTCCTTGAGATCATCCAAGTCCACACACATAATGAAAATGCAAATAAAATCAATTAGAACCAATATCTCCAAGCCAAGAAGATACAACCATCATCAAACCATCAAGAAACAACCCTACACCACCAAATCACCACTGTTAAAAGCTCCCACTGAAATGCATAACAAATGAAATGTACCAAACTATCATGATATTATGATAAAGCCACATGTTACAAGTCCCAACAACTAACTGATTAGGTACTCTAACCATCCATCCTCTCATCTCAAAGAAACATACCAATGCACAAATGACCATAGACAAGGCCAACTAACAAAATTTGCATCAACATTGAAACAATCTCATGGATATAGACAGTCCACATCTAAGTCATCCCACTACAAAAAAATGGGTAGCTAATCCACAACTTTCATAACTCGTAGATCCCAAACAATGAAGCATACAAACTCATCATCACATTAGTAACTTGCAAACAGAGATATATTAAAGAAGATAATCATCTAGACATAAAGACTCAAACACCAAATCAACCATAGATCTGATTTTCCAAACATGTCCACAAATGAGTAACCATAGTCAAGGAACCAAATAAGCATCAAGGAGATAAGAACAACATCCTAACACCAAACAACACATACATGATCATGCCATGCAAATTATCAAATGTACCTACATATCCATAACAACATAACATAGACAACGTTGTACCTACACTCAAATATCACCTACACAAGACTCCAAGTCTCCACTCGAGTCAACCCATGTCCTCAAAGTTGAAGACAACTTGTGTATCTATCACCATCAAAGTCCAACTTTGAAGAAAAACTGTAAACTTGCACCAGGAAGCACCAAATTGATAATTAGTTGTATCATCATAAATATCATATAAAAGCATGTACTCCCTCAAGGTTTCACCTCTTGACTCATCTGGATGTTCATACAATCACACCCCGAATCTCGGGCTCCTACAAGTGATCAAACAAGTACCATCCATTCTCTGCACCACAAACTAGAAATATACCTAATCGACTTTGTAGTACATTGTATATACTATCCAACACCTATTTGAAATTGAATATCTAATTCCACATGCAAAAGTTAATCTTTAAATTGTGTACAAGAGAAAATTTGGCTTCTAGGTCCCAAAAACTTATCAAAACAACAAAATCATGGAACCAAACCTATACCACTGTGTAGTTCTTGGAACCACCTTTCCAATGAGTATAATAAGTCAAAAATCCAACATCTTGGGTGAAAGTTATGCCCATTTGAAAATAAGTCATCCAATCTACCTCATAAAGTGCTCAGTGGTGATGCTTTGACAGTGGACAGGCGATGGACTCCAAATGTTATAAATTTCATTTAAAACTTTAAAACCTTTGGATTTTATCAATGTATTTTAACTCTTATAAAATATGCTTAATTTTTTTTGGGAAGTTAAAGAGTTTTTAAGCCCTTGTGGGCTGGGTTGTCGGTCCCCATGGGATCAAGGCTTAGCTTCCACCCCAAGGGCTAACCGTTGGTAGCGGTGCCTTGCTACTACCACTGATAGCCGGTACCACAGGGTACACCATTGTTATATATATATAAATAAGATTTTTAATAAAATCATTTTATTTCATAGGATTTAATTTTTTAATTCTGCAATTTTTTAATTTTTAATTTTATAGACTAAAATAAAAAATATTGTAATTTTTTTCTACAATCGATCTCTATGGTCGTACGACTAAATGGATAGGGGCTAAAAAAAATTGT
>VDFB02353038.1:0-55941 GCA_007258455.2 Sequoia sempervirens
CAAAATTAATTTCCTTGATCACTCGTCCATTTTTAACACAACATTCCTCTTGGACATCTATCAATTTCGATACTGCTTCTTACTTAAGCTTTGTATTGAAAAAGTTTCATTGATCTCTTTGATCTAATACTTTTTTTTGAAAAACTATCAAGTCTAAGGTTAACCCTATTTCCTAGCCTATTTTAGTCTAATAGAGTTTCCAACCTTCCTTTCCATATAATGGATCAAACCTCAATGTTAGAAGTTTATAAGTACTCAACAATTTTTTTAAGATTTGGTTTTCCTCTTTTGACTGCTTGGCTACAATAATATATTACACATTCATTAAATTTGATTGTCTCGTAGTATGATCATGGTCCATACAATCTTATCACTATTTTCTCATTCTCCACTGAGACAATCTTCTTAGGATTACTAAGAAACTACCTCACACAATATGTTATTTAGGACCAAAATACTATAAATCAAGCTTCCAACTAGCATGGGTTACCTTGGTGAGTTTGTCCACCACAAAATTATGTTAGTTCCACCGACATAGACAGGTTAAACTATCTTGTGTTCTACCACTCTCCTTCTAGAATCTCAAGAGAGTACACATGTCTTGTTAATAATGAAATTTTGTCTTCATTTTTTGGCACACTAGGCATTATCTTGCCACATTTCATGTAGCTTCTTACTCCATCTTTTCCATATTATAGTGGTTTCCCATCCAACAAATAACTCTATCCTTCCAATGTCCTACCTTTGACATTGATTTCCTCATTTCATCCCTTTATTCTCCAAAATTTTGGGTACATAGGCTCTTTTTACATCCCATAATAGTCTATTCTTTGACTAAGTGAAAACCTATTTTGTGGACTCATGCCACATTTAATTCCCAACTAATAATGGTTAGAAAGTTTTCGGAGATAAATTTCCTTTATCTTAGGACATCCACACTTTGGATTTCTTTTGTCCTTGGATTATTTCCAAGATGTAATCCATCTTTCAACTCATTCTAATTTTCTCGACAAGAATTGGTACTAATTTTGAGTATTAATCCTTGTTCAATCATGCTGGTTCCTAGAAGATATCAAATTTAATTACATACCTAATTACCAAGCACAAACTTTTCTCATTAGCTCAATTGATTCACTTAATCATAGAGGTGAGTCCCAACCTCAGTATACCCTAATCCTAGGATAAAGTCATCAATCAATGACTATTTCGATGGTATAGGTTACTCTAACCCTATATGCTCCAATCAAGACCAAATGTAAAACCCAACCAAGTTATTCCTAGCCTATTGGTGTCAATGAGTAGTCCAGTACATATCCCAACCCAATAGGTGGAACTTTAACCTAAGGTTTCCTCTTTAATCAAATGAACTTCTCATCCCAAATAGGTTATCCTATACCTAGGGCTTCATTCGGGTATAAGTATGATCAAATGATCATTCCAATAAAGATATCTTGATGTGGTTCACATAACATCACATTGTATCTTACATACCTTCTCTATGGAATTGTAGCTGAACTTTATCATCCCCAAGGTTTTCTATCATAGTTAGATAATAGTGCCAAGTTGCTTCTTGGAATTGATATGTCTTACACTATACAGATATTCTAGCTATCTAAGATTATCTCATCAATAGCTACTTCTCGTAAAGGGGCAATAGTAGTAGTAAGAAACTTTCTTACAAATCATAAGTAATCTAGATCTTCCCTTGTCTATCCCATAGACAATGATCTTCCATTTCATGACCAAGTAATCTACCTATCCTTTCCTTAAGGAATCAATGATAATAGCAATTGATTTTACAATCAATATATATGCAAGGTATGGTGTGATAAGAGGTCACAACTCTTGACCTTTCCACTATTTTTTTTTTCCAAATTCCAATACCTTATCCTTATGGTCATGAAGTACATGACTTAATTTTCATCATGACTTACTTAAAAGTCAAAAGTTCTTCCAATTTAAAAATATTTTCATGATTTTTGTTGGATGGGGTACTTAATTTGAGTCAATCCACTCTCTCTTTCTTCCCCCCCTTAGTGTTTCCACGATATTTGTTCGACTCAGTTGAACTTATAGCAAACATTTGTTTTCTTGAAATTATTTGACATTCCTTGTTGTTGGATTTCTATGGCCTTTTCTTTCCTTAACGACATGCTTTGAATATACTTATTCCAAAGTTAGATTCATCATTAATTTCTATCTCATAGATTCAACATTTTGGATCATTCAATAGGAGATATAATGAATAATCAACAACTTTACAAGTTAAGATGCACTCTAACATTCCAATTCTCTTTCCAATATATTTTTTATGGAGGAATATTCATACCCACAAAGCCTCTTTTTTTGTTGTACCTTTCAACTTAGAGCATTGTATCCTTACAATTTCTATTGATTTTGACACATAATGTCACACTGTATTCCATTTCCTTTTGGAACCTCTAAACATATGTTGGTTTTTGCTGACACATTGGTGAGTTGTACTTATACTCCAACCAATCTATGTGCTATCCAAACCTTTTTCAGATCAATATGATTTACCTTTTTAGGCTTCTTTCCCACACTAACCTTTCCAAGTGACTTTCTCCCAACTCTTGGTACATTGTGACCTTAAACACTCTAAGGTTTACTTGGTTTCTTTTTCTTATCTCAATAAAAACTCCAAAATTTTCTCCTCGATTTTTGGTTGGTGGAAACATGTCCACTTCATTGATTGCTTCTTTTCTAACCATGTTGGTCTTTTCCCTTATTCCTAAGGTACTATTTCCTTTCTTACAATTTCCTAGCCTTTCATAGAAATTAGATTCAAGTCGAGTTTTCCAACCTCTTGGATACCTCCTTCATTGACTTTATACTTCGATCCATATTATGCCAACAATGCATACTCACAGATTCATAGTATTCTTACTAAATCCAAGAATCCTTGACTCTTTGAAGCTTTTGGGTTACTATCAATAAGGGAGATTCTCTCAATCCTCTCTATCCCTCAAATTTTTATATCTATTTCGTAGGATGAAGTTATATATTGGTTATACTTCCTAACATTCCTACATAACTTGATTGCATTATCTTCTACAATCCAAGGGGATATAATAATAAGTTTTTGGTTTAGGAGTTTCCACTTTAGGGATGACTCTTAACTAACCCCAAACTTAAACAAGTTTCTAGGAATCTTATCTTCCTTTTAATTTCTCCATGTTCTTTTCTCTTGCCATTTTGTCATAAGAACATTTCAACAATTATCTCCAATAAGGTTTACATAACACTTACATAATGAGCTCATAGGTTCCATAGCTAAACTTGGCTCCGATACCACATGTAACAACCTCGGTGTTCTTCACAGTAAAAATTTCCAATGATTTCACCTCAAGTGATAAACCATGATGCCAAAACATAGCAATAAAAAAATTTATTTCCACAATGTAAATTACATACACTATTTAAATAACACTTATTTCAAAACTTCCTTTGCATTCCATTATAATTTCACAAATTACAATATGCCAAGAATGTAATATACATGCATAATTGAAATAACACTTATTTCAAAAATTTCATTGAATTCCTTTGTAATTTCACAAAATAGAATATTACAAGAATTTACACA
This sequence comes from Sequoia sempervirens, assembly GCA_007258455.2. Taxonomy (NCBI): domain Eukaryota; kingdom Viridiplantae; phylum Streptophyta; class Pinopsida; order Cupressales; family Cupressaceae; genus Sequoia; species Sequoia sempervirens. Next base: position 3,608 of record VDFB02353038.1, read on the forward strand.
ATTCAAACACAACTCCACCAAGCTTCAGAGCATAAGATATAGATGGTCTAGGAATCTACCTTTCAAAACCTTAGTCTTTTGTCACCTGCTGAGGAGGAGAAGCATCACTCAAGCACTTTTTCGCCAACCATAGACTCATATGTGATCCCCCACACATCTATCAATGATAGATGGCCCTACCCTTTGATGAAGAGATTGGTTGGGTAACCTCGTACGACATACCACACTGAGCTTAGTGTTGTGCCCTACATGACTAGGTCTAATAACCCTACACTAGGTAACCCTCATGCATTTAAATGGACACAATGAACTGACAGTGGAGCCCCAAGAAATCACACTACTTTGGACAAAGTGTTCTCACTCAATACTTTGAGTGAAGGTCTACCATTCACTTACACTATAGCAAGCTCATTTTGATTTAAGGCCAATATATCTATGCTTAGTTAATCCCTCTCCATGGGTAAGCTTAATCCCCAAGATTAACCTATCACTATTTCACACAAGTCTATGGTACATCTACCAGTCAAGCCTAAGCATAAGATACCCTCTCAATGGATATTTCTATCCTAGGTATAACATATGAACTTATCTTTACATAAACCAGCTATTTACTTCAAATACAATCTATTCCCAAGTATAACTTTATAATCTAAAGTATAGCTTCACAAGCCTTATCATAATCATACATTAAATAACTAACTCCATTTAGTATATTATCACATAATAAGTGGTACTCATTAAGAGTATAACCACATCAATGAATGACCTCAATCGAAGAATAATCACAATAATAGATGATTCCAATCGAGAGTATAATCTCTTTAAAAAAAATGGTTTAAGCTATGAGTCTACTCTTGTCAATACAATAAATTTGTATTTAAGTGTGCATTGACACTAATCAAGCAGCAGCTCTAACTCACTAGGTTTCACTATACCTCTCAACCCAGAAGTAACCCACTAGCCATCTATTATAATCAAATAACTTATCTATGATAAAACCTTATGCTACCCATGTTTAATCATATCTAGTATGTAATACTTATGATAAACATAATCCTCCTATTAGGGAGTACATACAAGCATTGCACAAACAATATAAACAGCTTCTAGTTTCTTTTCAAAGCAATGTGATTTTCCCCTAAATGAAAGTATTCACAATAAACTAATTAAGAAATCATGAAACAATATTTCAAAATCCAATACAAATAAAGGAGAATTATCCTCATGCATGTTATCTCTTATCCAATTGATTGACTGCAAAGTAGCTTTCCCATACAACAACTAGATTGATCATGTATGCTCAAGTGATGCCACATTATACCTCTATCTCTCAAGTTGATAAAATACTTCACTCAATATACTATTCTCTATTAAATAATTTGAACTCTATCTCTCAAAATATAATAGAATAAACAGATAAGAATGCAGAGCATAATGCTTATGGAATGCATAAACTTGCTTAAGGAATGCATCCCCAAACAAGTGAACTTGCTCCACTATTTATATAGCAGTTTGGAAACCACTTAGCCTATAGTTTAGTCATGAGTTTTGACAACAATTACCATGTGTAGCAACACATAATCCTTAGCTAAAAGGTGGAACACATATAAGATCTTACTCGGCTAAATAAAGATACAAATTGACCTAGTTGATTGATAGCAATAAGAGACTAATTCAATTCAACACCTGATTAAATTTAATTTGCATTCACAATGGACATCTACAGAAAATAGGATTCAAAGGTGGCACCAAAGCATCAATATTCTCCAAATCTCATTGTTGAATCAATCATTGGCCTGATGTTCGCAATATAGCATGCGTTCATTTGTTGTAGATATTCACCAAATGAGAAGGTATCTTATGGTTTACTAAGTCAAAGACATATCAAAGCAAGGCGTCAACTAAGTCTCCACTAAATTATATCAACTTAATGCTGCAAATTGGTTTGTAGATTTTTCACTCTTTTATGCATGGAAGCATGAGTAATGTTTGTCCTTTTAACACAATCATAAGTTTTTAATATACGACCTTTGTTTTAGCTTATTAATCGGCCTATAATCATTACCAATGATAATCGACCCCATAGCATATAGTATTTGTATACAACACATCATCAAAACTTCTTCTAAAGCTGCACCATATCCTAGGTTGAAAAATTCCATACATTCCATGTGGCTTTAAGCACGGCTTAAGTATATCCATGTGCTTAGTATATTACAATGCTATATACCCAGAGCTATATTTTCCTTGTAACAACTAATTATATGCTTCTAAGGATAGGCTAATATCTTATATATTTCCTTTATATATATATATATATATTCATGTATATGTATATCCCTCAAACTTATCATAAGTATTAGTTGCCAACTAATACGTGAATATAATCATATTATTCAATTTCAATGATTTCCAATTTAATAAGTGTATAAACACACACACATATATGTTTATACATTTCTTCAAACATACAAAATATGTTCATACCTATATATGTACATATAATATATATATATATATATATATTGATATATTGTTTATCCTATTTATCGAACTCAAACACAACACAAACATATACATATACACCATGTCAAGTATGTATCCATTCAATATTCAAATGAATATAAACAAGTTAACATTCACATAATAATAATAATATATTATATATATATGTATATATATACACACTCCTCTATTAAGCATGTACGCTTATGTGTATATTGTATATATATACAAACATATATATACTATATAGCAACATGATAGTCAAATGATCCATTCAATAACTGAATGATTATGGCAACGTGATTATAGCATCATAATAATCATTTGTATACATATATGCATGTCTATACATATGTTTTCATACTCGTATGGACATCCCATTAAATCCATCATACATGTATGTTGACATATGCATATATATGCATATAACATATATCCCATATACTCTTTCAACCATACAATCAAGCACAATAACATAAGGAAGGACTCACAAGCTCAAGCACATAACATCACCCAATAATGCACTCAATAGTAAACAAGACCCTTACTAATGCAGACACATCAAACTAAGGATGACTTACCTACTTCCCATATGATAACTCGACTCAAGTATTCTATTGTGGTGTGTGTAAGCTCAAATAGGTCACGTTACTGGTTACCCAACCAAGATCTTCTCCTAAGTGATACTTCCCCTCCACCTGGAGTAATTGAACATGTACTTGTATCCACATTCTCAAAATATTCCCAAGGTAGTTAGCTATTCAACAAAACATGCATTTCACATAATACATCTCCAAAGTTAGAATATCAAATCAATATCCATCCATTTCTCATATATGCATTTCATCACATAACATTAAATGAGATAACATTCTTTCATTATGCATTGATAACAAAGTGCAAGTACAATTTATTCATCCACAAAATTCACATTACATTCATATTTTACCCTACATAGTAATAGTAAATAGTAATTACACAATTTGGAGAGTAATAATTTGGATGATATGTACTTTCCATATAAATTGATGAAAAAACCTAATTTTTTAATAAATCACTCAATTATACTCTAATTACTTTAAAATATAGACTATATTTGCTTCAATATGTTCATCAAAAAATATTTAATAATAAGACAAAAAAATTCCAAAATATGGGAGATATGTGTTTCACAAAATGACCTCCAAAATTGAAAAAATGCCTTGTTGCAATGGTGCCAAGATCATGCTCCAATACCACTTGTAATGAAACAACTTGCACAATAATAATACAATCTAAAATATGATAAAATACTTTATAATAATATGCCACTTCAATGGGGCAATCTCCTAATCCACTTCGATGGGGATACCTCCAATATTGTTCAATAAGAACACAATACTCAACATGATGATAATAACCTACCTATACCTCCTATATATACCATACTTATGCCTATGATATCACCCAATATGACCTCGATAACCCTATATGAACCTTAGGTCAGTTACCTAAATGACTAAATAACAATATAATAATGAGAATATGACTTAATTAAGATTTAAGGTATCCTCAAGCTAACTACTCATAAGACTATACACACTATAGGGGTAGGGGCATAACATATATAGTTGACTATCTGAACACATACAATATGATCATGATCTGGTTGCACTCTATTAGAGTGAAGAAAAAGAAGAACGATGATTTTATGCCACTCTTATGTTCTTTTTTATACTCATGGGATCATTTGATGATTGAAATTGAGAGCATTGCCTCAAAGATTTAGATGGATGAGGTAGTTGTTGTTTTTACTCTTAGAGGAGATGTGGTGAAAAGGTTTTAAATCTACTAAGGAGGCCTTGTCATTTCATAAAATATCAAAGGAGAAAGGAAAGAAAAAGGTAAAGTCTAGATCCAAATCCTATGTAAATTCCAATGTCTTATAAATTTCAAAGCTAAGTGTTATAATTATGGAAAGATCAAACACTTTAGAAGAGATTACAAGGATGAGAAAAAGAAGAAAAAAATGATTTTGATATAACTTTAAAGGAGGATGGTGGAGATTCCTTTGGCTTGACCTTGGAAATAGATGCATCTAAAGGTAGGTGGTTGATAGAATTTAGAGCTTCCTTCTATATGACCTCCCATTAGGGTTGGTTTGTAAAGTATGAGGAATTGATGGAGGAAAAATTATTTTGGTAATGATTCTCATCTAAGAATTACTACTTTGGAAAATTCTTGATTAGGCTCCCTAATGGATGAGTGAAGGGGATCAATGTTGTTTTACATATCTTAGGTTTGGATTTAACCTATTATCATTAGTAAATTTAGTGATGTGGGTGTGTAGATTATTTTCTCTAGTATGGTATAATATGATGTGAGAAACTATCATGCTCACTAAGAGTGTTCATGTGAGAACTTTTTTTAGCTATATGCATGCACTATTTAGTGAAATAGTTCTATCTCTATAGTGAAGAGAGCTAGAGGATCTACTCCTTCACTATTGATACCAACCACAAAAAGTGGTATCTACTTTTGATAGCCATGCATTATGAGTATCTAAGTGAGATCTTTCTTCTAAGAATAAGTTACCTATGGAGAAAAAAATGCTATAGCACTAGAGAATGAGCCATATAGGTGAGAAGGGTACAATGAACTTGAAAACCAAAATCTTGTTAAGGAGATGAATAATTGTACTCTTGAATGTGATTTCTATGAATATTATGTATATAGAAAATAGAACTATGTCTAGCTTTATTTTAAGTCTCATAGATCTTCTATGGTGTTGGACAATTCATTAAGATATATTTGGTCCTATTATTGTTCCTTTTATTTCTAGTATTTTACTATGTATTTTTTTGTCAACACTAGATTAACCATAAAAAATTGAAATCCTATTTTAATATTCACCTTTGATTGCATAACAAAAATTCAAAATACAAAACAAGAAAATATTTACTAAATACCATTGTTGCAAATAGATTTTCTCAAGGGATGAAATGTGGCTACTCAAAATCTCTATAGCATGTACCATGAGATATTATTCGTTTGTTTGTATATGATGATGTACCAATTTATATATTTTTTAATAGAGAGGATAGACAAGGATGAGATTTTTGGTGTGTATTCAATGAGAGTAGTTTCCTAGGATCAAGGAGAAACTAAAAAGTGTATATTTAATTTGTTAGGATGAATAGCTAAAATTACATTTACTATAAATAGTATTTTTTTTTGTAACCATAAAAATTGGAAGGGAAACATATTTATTTTTAAAAATGGTGGAGAAAATATAGGTAAATTAAACAATAAAATATATCTAATTTAATTATTTGTGTGAGGTGGAAATTGAAATAATTAAATAATAATATTATTTAATTATACATGAGATAGAAATTAAGGTAATAATAAAACTATTTAATTAGATGTGGCATTGGGTTAGAATAATTAAATGATATTTATTTAATTAGTTGGTGATTTAACATAGTATGGAAAAGATGTTAAGATGATTTTGTATGTCTAATTTTTTTATAGATGCTTATTCTCGAAGGACATGGGTGTATTAATTAATGAGTAAATCAATAGTCTTTAGTCATTTTAAGAAGTTAAGGGCTCTTTTAGAAAATTTGACAAGTAAGAAGATAAAGATTTTGAGGATTGACAATGATAGTATGTTCCATTCCATAGATTTTTATACATTTGATAAAGATAATGAGATTGATATGTATAAAAAAACTCCATATACATCGTAGTAGAATATAGTACAAAAATAATGAATATGATGTTGATGAGGACTAGGAGAATTTTTAGTGGAGATGGCTTGGAAAAGAAGCTCTGGGTAGAAGTCATTGCTAGAATTTGTTACCTGATTAATAGGTCTCCCAAATCAACTCTTGTTGAAAAGAGCTCTATATAGGTATAGGTAGGAAATAGGTCTTCATTAAAGCATCTTAATATCTTTTTTTATGAGGCATATATACATGTGCCTAGGGAGAAGTGGATAAAGTTGGAGAACAATACAATAAAATGTATCTTTATTGTTTATAGTGTAAATATAAAAGGATACAAGATTTGGGACCTTGTGGTTAACAAATTTATATATAGTAGAAGTGATATTTTAGAGAGATTAAAACTTCTTCCATAGCATTGTAGATAGAAGAGGATGGGATGAAAAATGCAATTCAACAACCACCCAAGACCACCTTAGCTCTTGAGAAGGTCCAATCATTAAATAAAATAATTAGAAATGTATACCCCTCCTGATTGGAGATGTATTTTATTTGATTAATAATACTAATGATTTTGAATCCTAGAGAGTGGTTATGGACAAGGAGGTGGCTACATTAAGTAAGAATGACACATGAAACTTGATACCATCACTTTATGGGTGAAAATTCATTGGATGTGATGGGTGTTCAAGAATAAGTTAGAATTGGGTGGAAATATTAAAAATACAAAGAAATCTTGGTTGTGAAATGATATTCTCATGTTGAGGGGATTGAATTTTGTAATATTTTTTCCTATCTATTGAGCTAATATATGTTAGTTTCCTACTATTTATAGAAATATTTTTTTATTTAGAGACATTTCAGATGGATGTGAAGAGACCATTCTTACATGGTGACTTGAAAGAAGAGATCTACATGATTTAGGCTTAGCACTATGTGGAAAGAGGTAAAGAAACTTTGGTTTGTTGATTTTATTTTATTTCATGGTTTCAAATAGTCTCCTAGAATGTGATACTAACATTTTAATTTTTTTTGTTGGGACTGAAATTTTAGAGATATAAAGAAAATCATTGTGTTTATTATAAACTATATAATATTTTTTATTATCACATTATGCATAGATGATGTATTATTTTTGTAACAATAAGAATGTTATTTATGATTTTAAGTTTGAGATTTCAATAAATTTTGATATCAAGGATTTGAGAGACACTAGATAAAAAAGTAAAAAAAATTGGTTGCACTAGATTAAGTATGTGGACTCTATATTGGAGAGATTCAATACGTCAATTTGTAAACCATTGAGTGTTCCTATTTCATTGGGGACCAAGTTATCTATGGAGAAACATCAAACTAAACCTAGTGAGATGAAGGACATAACTTATATGCCCTATACTAGTATTGGTGGGACTTTGATATATGTCATGGTCTATACTAGACTAGAAATTCCTTGAGTAGTGGTAGTCTTGATCCATTTTATGATTAGTTCTCGATGAGAACATTGGGATATAGTTATGAGGGTCTTTATACATATTTTTGAGTACTCTGTTTTTTATCATGGTGATTCTATAGAGGACCAAATTTCAATAGATATTCATGGATTTAGATTTGGTAGGATATGTTGACAATATAAGATCCAATAGTGGATATGTTTTTAGTTTATGTGATGGTGCTATCATTTGGATGATTAAGAAGAAATAGGTGGTTTTCTTATCCACTACAAAGGATAAATACATGGAAACTAATCATGCCTATAATGAGATGATTTGGATTAAGATATTTTCTCAAATTTAGGTTTGAGTCAAGGAGTTATAAGAGTTCTTTGTGATTTTCATAGCTCCATGTGTTTGGAAAAGAACCTAATCTTTCATGAAAATATGAAACACATAGATGTCTAGTAGTATTTCCCATGACATGGTAGAGGATAATAGCACAATACCAAATAAATTTGGAACTTTGTAGCATGTTGTGAATGCATTAACAAAGCTAGTGAGCATAGATGATCTTAAGTGATGCAGTGAATTTACGAGCCTCATATCTCATAGTAGTTATATTTTAGTGTTGGAGTTCCCCTTTTATCTTTTTTGAGGTATTTGACAAGTAGGATAATTTTGGGGAAGGTGTCTCAACCTTACATCCTATTGTTTGTATTTATTTATTATTTTATCCTCACATGGGAAAGAGGACATCCCACTTTGATATGATTCTCTTTACCATGTTTTAGATTCTTTGATAAGTGTTTAAGAAGTTGTAAGATTATGTAATATCTTTATAAAATGTAAAATCATATTATGATATTATAATATATGGGACTTATGATAAATTCAATTTGATGTTTATTTAAAGATTACCATCTAAAATAACAAACTAGGAATGAGTAATGTATTATTTATTTTTGGGGCTTAGAACCATTCTTCTTAGAATGAAGTGACTATAGGTATAGACTATTAATTATTGTAACACCCCTCCATTTTGGCTCTTTTGATCGGCAGTTTTTTCTTTGTAATGCTTTGTTCTGCTATGCTTTGACTTTGGTACTTGGTTCTATTTGATCGCAACTATTAAGCGATGCATATGTTATATTTTAATGTGATGGTATTTTACTCTGATGTTATCTTTATGGCATGTTTTTAATTAGCTTAGCAAATATTTAATTAATGATGTTTTATGTGTTTGATCATATTATTGATGTTAAAATTGTTAGTTAGTCATTTTGTATTGGTGAAAGGGACAGGATTGTACCACTCGCTTGCGAGCGCCCTACAATTTTGAGATTTCCTCTTCACGGTGTGTTTGATCATATTATGTATATATTCATGTTCGATATACTCTTTGTTCGTAGGTTAACAAGTATGGGACATCGACTCCACCTGATTCACAGGTTTGAGCATGTCCATTGGCCAACGATATATGATTGGGAGATAGTAGCTAGGTTTTCTGTGCCAAGTCATCACCTTAGTCATAGTATGTCATCGGGTTGTAGTCGGGTTTAGTTGTTTTATGTTGCCCATTTCTCCTTGGTTGTTATTTAATTGCTAGTTAAAGGTTATTAAATGGCTTGTGTTGTTAAAATGAGGATTAATTATATTTGTTTGTAATGTTGAAATGTTAGTTATTTTTTGATTAATTTAATTTAATTAATAAAATAATATAATCTTGTATTAGATTTATTTTATTGTTAAATTAAATTAATGGTGATAAATTGAATTAAGTTAGTTGTTTTGGAATTAATAGATATTTAGATTTAAATTAGAAAAATGAAAATATACTTCAAATTGCACTTTTTGAATATAAATATGTAAAAGAATTTCTTTACAAAATTTTGAATTCTTTCAAATAAAAAGAATTTTTTTTATTCAAAATGCATGAAATTTTATTTGGAAATCAAAATTTGGTTTTAATTTTTAAAAATGGAAATATCTCCAAATTTGCAATGAATTTAGTGGGTGGGATATTTTTAGGGGTTTGACCAAAATTGGGGAAACTCTATGAGAGCAAAGGAATTTCATTTTTTTTGAAATTTAATTTTGAATTTGGTGGAGAAAAGATTGGCTGTGACTTTGTTTTTGGATTTTGAAGAAGTTTTTGGATTTTGAAGAAGAAGTTTGAATTTCTTGGGTGGGCTGGAAAAAGGTTTAGAAGCACCACTTGAATCCTTCAAGCTTTGGAGAAAAAACCAGGTTCTTTCTTTGATTTTTGTTTTCATTTTGAGAAAGTTTTCAAATTTTCATATGCTATTTGGAAAATATTTAAATTATGTTGGAATTGCAAGAAAAACCCATGTCAAATTTGTTTCAAAACTTGCAAAAACTTTTATTGAAATCTTGTTCAATTTTACTGTATTTTGTAAAGTTTTGTATATATATATGTATATTTTATTTTAGTTTTATGCATCTGGTTAAACCTTTGTTTCTTAATTTATCTGGCAAAAAAATTCTAGAAATTTCGCCACAAAGGGATTTTTAATTTTTTTCTTGTGTTAACTATATAATAAAATAAAAAAAATTGTTGAATTGTAGGGTGGGGAAACCATCCCCACCGCCGCCCAGCCAAGAGGAGGCGACTGTGTGAGCCACATAGGCCGCCACCCCTATGGGAGGCGGACTTTTTGAAGCACACAAACCGCCACCCCTAGGGAAGGCGAGCTGTGTGCCACACAGGCCACCGCCCTGGGGAGGCAGGGTAACCTGCGGGCCATAATTAGGGCTTTCCTTTTTTAAAATTTGTTTCTTTTTTTTGTATTATTTAAATTTTGTTGAAATTCATTTTTTATTATTTATTAATATTAGTTTATATTATATATATAATTTATTTTAATTTAAATTGTGTATGTTAATTTGAGTAATCAAAATGAATTAAACAAAACACAAATGGAACATTATACTGAAGAAATTTGAAATGTAAATGTAAATAAAGAAGAAATCTTCAGAAGCGTTCCATCTTCCTCTATCTGCAGAGATTCGTTCAAAGCTGCTGCTCTCAGATTTGTGTAAGCTCAGCTTCTCCAAATGGCTACTGTATAATGAGTATGCAAAGGAATTTCTATCCTAAATGCTGATGAAAGTGAAAATGCTGACGGATATGAAGAGGGGCTGTAGATTATGCATAGGGGCTGTAAATGGAAGATGCTATGATATGGAATGGATATGACATAATTCTATGCTATGCTAATGCTATGATGCTAAAAAGGTTTATATTACTTGCAATTTGGCTATAGTTATTTTACTGAAAGCTTCTATATGATTTGGAGTACCCGACAGTCTTATTTATAGATTTTTGCAGGCACAATCCTGGCTGGCAAGGATCAACGGCTGTAAGATTGTTTGGTGGAATTGAAAGGTGGGAGATGGAGAGGTTGAGAAGAAGATGGAAGAGGTTGGAAGGTTGGAGAGAAGAATGGATTCCTGTCTTCAACCCACGGGAACAAGCCTGCACAGAAACAGAGAAAATTAAATTTTATGTTTTGACCGTTTGCTTCCACGGATGTTGAAGATAATCCCCAAATTAAATAAATAAATAAATTTATTTAATTTCATTTATTGAGTTTGATTTTTGATTTTTGCACTATGGAAGATTTAATTAAATATTTTGTAATATTTAATTGTAATGTGACTTTAGAATTAATTAAATATTTTAGAAATATTTAATTACAAATTGATATTAGAAGAATATATTTAGAAGAGAGGAATATTTAATCTTTTATTTGAATAAAAATATCCAAGTCAAGATTATTGATAATTAATATAAATAAATCATAATGTTTATTTAATTAATTAAGAAATGAATAAGAAAAGATGATTAAATAAACTTATTTATTTAATCGAAATGAAAGAATGAATAATATAAATAAATTATTTAAATTTATTTATACGTAGATGAAATTGGAAGATTTTAATTAAATATTAAAAATATTTAATTAATTACCAGACAATGTGATGTGACCATTTTTGGGTGTATACATTTTGGCCCTCTTTGAAGTGATGTGTTTTACGCATTGCTTCAAAGAATTTTGAAATTTGCCCTAGATTTTGACTGTCGAAATGTCGATAGATATATGCCCCCGCGAACGATGAATCGATAATATTTAAATTTTTGTGAATTTTTGATTTTTTTTTTTTTTTATGATTTTGAAGATATCGATTCATCGTTTGAAAATAATAATGTGAAGAAATTGACCCGAAAAGATGTGAAATGAAAAATTGATGAATAAATTGCCCCTGCTATGTTGAAATGTGATAAAACCCACCAATTTTACCCTTATATAGGTTAAAAATGTCATTTTCCATGTCATTTTCAATTTTAACCTAGTAAAATTTACAAATTTTGAGCTCTGATTTGATAATTATGGCACTTCCCGTTCACCAGCACCGTTTTGAGCGTATCTGACAACATCAGCGACTAGCACACTATGGACCTCTGGTATGTATCTCGTGAAACTCCTGCTTTTCAAAAAATTTCCGTTTGTGGTACGTTTTTCACTGTTTGTGTGGAAATTTTGGTGTTTTAGCGCCCTTAAGGCTTTTCATAGCGCATTTGATATTTTTCGTAGCGCCTTTGATATCTTTCGCAGCGCATATGATTCCATAGCGCATTTGATATATTTGGTAGCGCCTTTAATGTTTTTCGTAGCACGTATAATATAATAGCGCCCGTAATAAAAATCATAGCGCCTTTGATTAGTTCTGTAGTGCCTATAATTCTATAGCACCGATAATGAATTTTGTAGCGCATTTAACCAATTTTGTAGCGCCTTTAATCATATCTTGTTGTGACCGATAAATTTGTTCCCAAAGTTGTTAGAAAACAAATAAGAACTGATAGATTTTCTTTTAAAGTTGTTAAAAACAAATAGGACAGATAAGTTTACTTCTAAAGTTGTTAGAAAGAAACGTGATGTTGATTATCTGCTTTCCATGATGATGAAAAACAAATAGTTTGATTGATTTGTTTGCTTCTAATGTTGTTAAAAACAAACATGATATTGATTATCTGCTTTCCATGATGATGAAAAACAAATAGTTTGATGGTCAATTTTGATTGATATGTTATAATGATTTGATACTGATTTTGCTTTGATGATGTATCAACATGAGAGATTGGGTGTATTGCAGTTACGAGAGACATTTCTGAGCACATGGACATTGATTCCACAGTTATTACAGTCAGACCAAGATGTGATTGAGGCCTGTGGACTGAGATCATTGCTTGATATGCCTGAGGTTCGCCTCAACAGGTCTTTATTGACAACACTTGTAGAGCGGTGGCATAGTGACACCAACACATTTCATTTACCGGCTGGAGAGATTACAATGACCCTCGAGGATGTATATCGTATCCTGAGGATCCTAGTGATGGGAGAGATAGTTGTATTTGATAGCCGAGAGTTTGGAGGCACCGATTCTTTGAGACGGATATTCAGAGATGATCAGATCGCCAGATATTTCATTCCATGGGGTGAGATGACAGATACATACCCGCCTTTACCAGCTGTACTTGTAGGATTCATTGGAGGTGTGTTATGCCCCGACCATAGGTCAAAGGGGTTCGCGATCGGGTGGGGTCATGTTTTGGAGAGTATGGTGATGTAGGGGACACGGTATGTGTGGGGTACATGTATGCTAGCCCACTTATATGATGAGTTACATCATATTGTTTATGGTAGAGGTCAGAGTTTTGCTGTTGGGTGCTCATTATTATAGATATGGGCATGGGAGCACTTTGCTGTTTTACGTCCATTAACTAGAGGGCAGCGACCAGCCGGTCGATCGTATAGATGGAGATATGCTCATATTATTGCTCAGCCGAGACTGGGAAAACTAGTACATTGGCAGTGACTATTGGATAGTTTGGATATAGTATGCTGGAGACCATATTTAGATTGTGAGCCATGGCCAGAGGATGTGAGAGAGATGCCGTATGTATGTACTTCCAAATTTTTGATTGGGCGAACTCCATGGATTATTGAGAGATTTCTTGCTGGACGAGTATGTCGGCAGTTTGGACGGATTCAGGGTATGCCTGTGGGTTCGGCCATTTATGCACGGTGACAGCCAGAGCTTGTTGTATGGGGTCCATGGATTTTGTATGAGACAGCGGTGGCAGAGTTTACCAGTTTAGGAGTAGTGATGTGGGATTACCGAGTGGATGTCCTTGACGCCGGGATGACACCAGAGTATTTTTAGTATGTCCTAGAGCATCCAGTACCACGTATGTTTGATCCTGATGAGGCTATTGCTCCTATTGCTGCACAGAGATGACGACATAGAGATTCAGGTTCAGAGGATGACGAGTCAAAAGACAGTGATGATGATGAGAGTGGAGGAGATGATGAGGAGGGAGGTGATGATGAGGAGGGTGGAGGTAGAGGTGATAGGAGAGGTGGTAGGAGAGGTGGCAGAGGTGGACCACGGATGCGATGCACATATCCATCTCCTTCAGTAGATCCATCAGTATCAGGTCAGATCTCATCTCTACAAAGTACAGTACAGAGTTTATAGACTCAGCTAGCACAGGCACAGACCTTGATTACACAGTTGCAGGGACAGTTGACGGCAGTTACTGCTGAGAGGGACGCAGCTAGACAGCGGGGTGAGTAGGCCATTGCTTTGGCAGATAGCCTACAGAGAGTAGCAAGTAGCACCTTGACTGGTGATATGATGAGAGAGGTGAGTAGAGCTACCCGAGAGGCTGAGTTTTACAGGACTAGATATCATGATGCGGTTCCTCCTGAGCGGAGGGAGAGTTATGGTCAGTCATGGTCTACTCATGGTCGCTCTCGTACTACCAATAGAGGTGTGACACAGCCATTACCTCCAGGAGGGCCACTAGGGACAGGCGGAGCAGGTCCATCAGGGGCAGGTGGTACAGGTCCATCAGGGGCAGGTGGTACAGGTCCCAGACCAGCTCCATCAGAGGATAGCACTACCTAGTGTATTGTAGATGATATTTTCATGATATTCTATTGAGACATTTTGTATACACCTTGAGATGATCTCATTTTTGATGATGTTCTATCATTTGTAGTTGACATCCTTGTACATTTTGACATTCATTTTTGAGATATATGAAATGCAGCAATGATTTATGATGAGATAAATGTGTCTATTTCCTTATATGTATGATGTGTATTATATGATAGTTTCATGGTGATATATATACATGATTTATGAGATGAATAAAAATCTATTAATACATGATTGTATGAATACGATGGATAATATCATTTAGACATGTTTATGAATGTTGATTGAATTATGCTTTATTGTTGTGATTTATGATGCAAATATATATGAAAAATGTATGAAATAATGTTTTTGTGAATGTCAAAATATACTCAGTCATGTATTCGAAATGATATAAACCATTTGATTCTTTGCCAGCTTTTTGGGAAATTTATGAATGCAAAATGCAGATTCTAACATGAATGCAATCTATACTGACCATGCAGAACATTCATACAATATTGCCATTTGGAGAGCTTATTCATGCTTTTTGTATCATCATAGAGCTTTAAAATGTTGAAAGTTAATACAAGCATCAAATGGTATGTTAGCACCAGTGATGACCTGAGTATTGCTTTCATGATTTTTAATATAGCAAGTTAATACAAGCATCTAGGTATAATTGAACCAAGATGACCTGAGTATTGCTTGCATAAACAGACAAGAGTTAACCTGTTTCCCATGCAAATTCTGAAATGTCATCCATGGTACATAGTAGAGCATGTCTCGCGACCAATTTGCATAGTACTAATGATTTCCTCGCAAACAATAGACAAATAAAAATCATACTCCTTCCTTGCTTTTCTAGTTCAGTACATCATCAAATCGCTCTAGAGATATGATAGAAAAATCAAACAACCATTCAAATCTTGCTTTAAAGTATTTCAAACATTTATTCAAATTAAGATCATCCAAATTTGGTTATCATCATTGTTGTTCTCGTTTCAATAGTCGTTTAAATCATGTTGCGTTAATGTCAATTGGTATTGAATAAGCATGTTGTGGTTGATTTGATATAACCATGTTTGCTATGTTTTTGGCAAACTTTTTATGTCTATTTGTGATGTTCGAAAACTCATTGCCTCGCTCTTGTTTGTTCAATGTATGATTCTGCGCTTTGCCCCCAGTGTAAACACAACCTAAAGATAAAAGATATGTACAAATTTCATCAAGCCATGATGAAACATAAAGATTCTCGTCAAATGATATGGATATATACAGATGATAGAAATGAATGGATGATACCTAAAGTGAAAACAAGACATAAGATAATAGATGGAAAAGCCTATTTTGATCACAAGTAGCACTTGTTTGCCAGGTTTTCACCATTTGTTTTTATTGCACTTTTTTAGGATTTTTCTAATTTTTTTGATTTTTTCAGGACTTTTTATGATTTTTTTTATTTTTTCAGGACTTTTTATGTTTTTTTGATTTTTTTGATTTTTTTAGGACTTTTTAGACATAAAAATTCTTCAGATGAATACTATTAATCGGTTCTTCAAACAGGTCCCCCTCTGATGTGGATAACTGATATGCACCAGAACCGTATGCTACAATGACAACAAATGGACCAAGCCAGTTAAGTTCAAATTTCCTTTTCTTTTCTCTTTCTTGTTGATTACGTGGATTTTCTCTCAAGACTAAGTCACCCACTTGAAATTTTTGTGATTTAACTCTGTGATTATAACTACAAGAAATAACCTGTTGATAACCCTTCAAATGATCAGCTGCATGTCGATGTCTTTCATCTAATAGTTCTAACTCCTGGAGATGAGAAACTCTGTAATCTTCATCACTTATCAATCCCTTAAGTGAGACCCTAAGTGAAGGTATTTCAACCTCTAGTGGTAAGATTGCTTCCACTCCATAGACCAAGGCATATGGTGTAGCTCCTGTTGGTGTGTGAACGCTTGTTCTGTATGCCCATAAAGCTGGGTTGAGTTGAACATGCCAGTCACGTCCAGCGTCATTTACTGTCTTCTTCAATATCTTCAAGATTGTTTTGTTGGAAGCTTCTGCTTGACCATTACCCTGTGGATAATAAGGTGTAGAGAACTTGTGTTGGATATGAAATCTTTCACAAAGTTCATCAACATCCTGATTCTTGAAAGGCCTTCCATTATCAGTGAGGATAGAATTAGGAATTCCATATCTACAGATAATGTAATTCAGGATAAACGAAGATATTTGTTTACCATTCACTGTTGTCAAAGGAACAACTTCAATCCATTTTGTAAAATATTTCGTAGCTGTGATGATAAATTTATGTCCATTTGATGATGAAGGATGAATTTTACCAACAAGATCTAGTCCCCATTGAGAAAAATGCCATGTCAGAGTGAAAGGTTGCAGTTCTTGTGCAGGTGCATGAATAAGATTCCCATGGATCTGGCATTTAGAACACTTCTTGACAAAAGTGAAAGAATCTTTCTCCATGGTTGGCCAATAGTATCCCATTCTGACAAGTTTCTTGGCTAAGGTCAAACCACTCGAATGAGTTCCACAAATACCACCATGAACCTCTTGTAAGGCTTTTTCAGATTTGTCACGTTCAAGACATCTAAGGAGTGTACCATCAAGACCACGTCGATAAAGGATATCGACAATTAAAGTATAACGGGATGATTTGCGTATAAAGTTCCTTTTTTGGTTGCGAGATAAATCCGAAGGTAAGATATTATCTTTAAGGTAGGTATAAGTCTTGCCATATAAAGGTGAATCAGAACCCTTTAAATGACATATAACTTGGGTTTCAGGATTATCATAGGCGGGAGAAAACAATTGTTCCACCAAGAATTCATACTTAGTTTGATCTTCAGATATTTGTAATAAGGAAGCAATGGTAGCCATTGCATCTACAGCTTTATTATCAATCCTTCATATTTGTGAAAACTTTATTGACACAAAATACTTTTTATAATCATCCACCATATTCTTGTAAGGTAGCAACTTATCATCTTTGGTTTGATAGTCATAATTTATTTGATTAATGACAAGTTGTGAATCACCATAGACCTGGAGCTCTGCAATCTGCCATTCCAATGCTATTTTTAATCCTATGAGCAATGCCTCATATTCAGCTATGTTATTTGTACAAGGGAACATTAATCGATATGATCATGAGATGGTATGTCCTTCAGGTGTAACAAAGAGAATGCCTGCCCCTGAGCCATATTGTGTATAAAATCCATCAAAGTACAATGTCCATGATTTATGAATTGTTGATGTGAAGACATCTGCATCAGGAAACTCAATGTGCATTGGATTTTCTTCTTGTAAAGGTGCTTTAGCCAACTGATCTGCAATAACTTTTCCTTTAATAGCTTTTTGATCTACATAGTGAATGTCAAATTCACTTAAGATCATTACCCATTTTGCAAGTCTTCCTGTTAAAGTAGCTCTACTTAATAGGTATTTTAATGGATCAATCTTTGTTATCAACTTAACTGTATGAGCCAACATATAGTGTCGCAACTTTTGAGAAGCAAAAACTACTGCAAGGCAAGCTTTTTCAATGAAACTGTAGTTTAATTCATGCTTTGTTAAAGTTCTGCTGATATAGTATATGGCCCTTTCCTTACCTGTAGAATCTTCTTGTGCTAGCAATGCTCCCAAAGATACTTTTGTTGTTGAAATATAGAGTATGAGTGGCTCTCCTAGAATAGGTGGAATTAAAACTGGTGGATGCGTAAGATATTTCTTGATCTGACTGAATGCTGCTTCACATTTGTCCTCCCATTTGAATGGGACATTTTTATGCAATAAATGTGTAAATGCAAGATTTTGTCTGCCAGTTGAGCTATAAACCTTCTGATGGACTGTAATCTTCCTTGCAATGATCGAAGTTGACTAATATTTTGTGGTGGGGGCATGTCTATTATAGCTTGTACTTTTTCTGGATCAACCTCTATACCCTTTTCTGAAACAATGTATCCTAGGAGTTTTCCAGATGTAACACCGAAGACACATTTCTTTGGATTTAGTCGAACATTGAACTGCTCCATTCTGGTAAAGATTTTTGATAAGATTTCCAGGTGTTCTTCTCGTGTGTGAGATTTGGAAAGTAAGTCATCAACATAATCTTCCATGAAGGTATGCATCATATCATGAAAAATAGTTGTCATTGCTCTTTGATAAGTGGCTCTGGCATTCTTTAACCCAAATGGCATTACATTCCAGCAATATGTACCCCAAGGGCATGTGAATGTTGTTTTATCTTGATCCTCTGGTGCAATTTTTATCTGGTTGTATCCTGAAAATCCATCCATTAATGAATACATTGCATGGCCAACAGTTAAATCAACAATCATATCTATGTTGGGCAAAGGAAAGTCATCTTTGGAACAAGCTTTATTTAAATCTCTAAAATCTATACAAACTATGATCCTTCCATCTAGCTTTGAAATAGGTACAATATTAGAAATCCATTCTGCATAGTCAATAGTTCGAATGAATCCAATATCCAAAAGCTTCTTTAATTCTTCTTTAACCAGTAACGCAACATGTGGATGCATTTTTCTGAGCTTTTGCTTCACAGGTTTTGCCCCTGGTTGAATAGATAAATGATGCATTATCAAATTAGGATCTAACCTTGGCATATCAGCATATGACCAAGCAAAATTAATTTGATTTTCCTTCAAGAATTCCATGAATTTCAGGACTTCTTCAACTGTTAATGATGCTGCAATTTGCAAAAATTTTGGCTGCTCTGTTGTACTTATGTTGATTGATTCTGTTGGTTCGATCAAAATAGAAGATATTTCATGATAATACTTGGGAAGAGTGTCAAGTTTCTCATCCTTTAGTGCCTCAAAAAGTTTTTCACTGTTAGATTCGCTCTTTATTTTTCTCTTGTTTTGATCTATCATTGTCATTGTTCGGTTTTCACCAATAGATCCATCTTTTATTTCATTTATTTTGCAGCTAAGAGACTTGACACCCTCCTTATCAAAATCATGAGTATGAAATTCTTGAATGAAACAATTGTTTTCTTTATTTGAAGAACAAAGTAAATTTATAATATCCTCATCATCATGGAATGTAGGAATATGGATAGGTGCGTCAATGTCCCAATCAATAAGTTCTGGATAAACTAAAGGCATAGGATCATTAGGTTGAGTAAGGTCTTGAATTTTCAAAGTCATGATGTGGTTATCATCTTCATGGTAGACAAAGTCTATGATGGTATTCTCCTGTTGATTGTCAATCTCATTAGAATCTGATTCTTCCTCACTTGAGTCATGATCGCTTTGTAAAACACAATCAAGTGGAGGCCTTGAGCCTTCTCCTTGTATAAGAACAGGTGCATATTTGTGTATGGTATCAACTTGTTTGTCTCTCCAAAATTCATCATTATAAATGGTGTCCCATTCATATTCATTAGAATCAGTATCTGAACTATTCTACAATTGGAAAACTGATTCATGCGGTTTATCTGACACTGATCCTTTTTCGTGAGTTGATTGTGTTTGCTGTGAAGTAGAGTCTTCTTCATCTTTACCATATCCAAGTCATGTTTTATCACTTGAATGCTTTGAAATAGGTTGAATTGGTTCCACGATTCCTTCTCTTCTTTTTCCTATAGGACCATTCCCTTCATAGCCCATCTTCTGCATGATAGCATACCCCTTACCATATTGTTCTATAGGTAACTTAATGTGCAAGAGAGAGTCATCTTCATCTTTGTATAGCCAATTTAGGATGTCCCTATCTTCAGCTTCTTCTTCAGTGGTATTAGCTTTAATGAATTTTCCATCAAACTTTGTGATTGGCACAGAAGCTTGGAATATAGAAGCCGTTGCAATCTTTTGATTTGATAAGGTAGGCTGCCCGTGTGACCTCGGAGAGGGAGGTAAGGTAGAAAGATATAGTGAATATTCACCTACCCCTTTGTCTTTAAACTTTAGCTTAGTATCAAGATTCTTTGTCAATTCTTGCAATTGGACTTGTAAATCAGAAGAAGAAATAGCAAGAGCTTCCCTATTGTATGGCACAAAGACATCTTGAGTTACTCAAAGATTTGAACAAGTTTGGGTACTATTATAATCAGCTTGTATAGTTATTTCTTGTCCATCATACAAAAACTTGATGCATTGATGATACGTTGATGGCACTGCTTGCATATCATGAATCCATGGATGACCCAAAAGTATGTTATAAGAAAGATCCCAATCTAGAACCTGACAAAATGTGTTCTTCACAACAGGTCCCACTTTGATAGGCAGCAATATTAATCCTTTAGAAGCTCTTTCTTCATCATCATATGCCTTGATAGTTATCTTCCTTCATGGATCAATTTCATTTTCTGATATTCCTAAAGCATTTATTAACTTTAAGGTACAAATATTCAAACTGGCTCCTCCATCTATTAAGACACATCTAATTCGATGTTTATGGATCATGACTTCAAGATAGAGCGAGGAATTATGTGGATGTGTCATAGAGGCATCATCTTTATCGGAAAATGAAAGACAAGTGGGGGAAGACAAATGTCCCACCATGGCTTGAAATTTGTTTACATCCAAATCAGTGTCAACAGTTGTGTTTACAAGAGCTTCTTCTAAAATATTCTTGTGTATGGGAGATATTTTAAGAAGTTCAAGGATGGAAATTTGAGCTGATGTTTTTCTTAGTTGATCAACCAGATTATACTGACCTGGAGGAGAAATAGTTGTTTTAGATGAACTTCCTTTTAGAACAACTTTTGCTTGACCTCTTGTTGTCACATTAACTTGTTGATATTCTTGTTTTCCCTTGATTTTGATAACATTAACTTGTTGATCATCAACATAGATGTGGCGGATTATATTGTCTTCAACATTATGTATGCTTTTGGCTTTTGTATCTGATGCTTCCCCCTTTTGATAGTTTGGTAAAGGATCTTTAAATGCCTGATGATCGTCATTGGTATGATGTCCCTCAATTGTAATGGTGCCATTGTCAATTAAATCTTGTACTAGATTTTTCAAAGATTGACAATTGTTCGTTCTATGACCCTTACATTGATAATAATTACAATAATACGAGTCATTCCATGATGGGGGTTTGACTCGTGGCTCATAATCTCTTTGTGGTGGTAAGGTGATAACCTTATTATCAAGAAGCTCCTTGAGAGCAGATTCAAGAGATTGACCCAAAGCGGTAAAATTTCGTCGATTTGAAAAGAATGGAGGTCTGGACGGATTTGATGTTTGGGTATTGCCAAGATTATTATTGAAATTACCATGATTTTGATTAGTATTTTGATTGGTCATGTTTTCTTGCTTGGAGGTTTGTCCTTGTTGATTGTTGTTTCCTTGTTGATTGGTTCGTGGAGCACTTGATAGATTGAAGACAGATGGTCTAGTTCGTAGATTATTTGCATCCACTATGCCATCATTGACAACATTTTTGTTTCTATTCCAAAACCTTGTTTTATCGTTGTTGTTTTGATTTGATGTACTTGGATTGTCAAGTTTTATCACTCCCCTTTTAACCAAGGCCCCTTCAATTGTGATTGCATTTTCAATCAACTTTTCAAAGTTATGAGGACAATGAAGATTAAGCCTATAACTTAATTCTGGATGTAAGCCATTGATGAAGATATCCATCTTTTCCTTTTCAGGAATAGGATGGGAATATCGTGCAAATAACCTTCTCCACCTTTGCAAGAATGTAGCGAAGGTTTCTCCTACTTTTTGTTTCACTTTACAAAGATCAAGCATTGTTATTGGATGTTGAATGTTGTAGGCGTATTGTGATATAAATTGATTTATCAACTCCTCAAAAGTTTTGATGGGTGGAGTGATCTTAGAAAGCCACTCCATGGATTGTACACCTAGACTTCATGGAAATAATCACATTAAGTAGGTATCGTCATAGGAAAATTCTAGACTCATATTTCAGAAATCCCTCACATGGTCAATGGGATCAGTTTTTCCATTATACCTATCATACTTAGGGATTTCGCAATGTTTTGGAAATGGGATCATTTGAAGACTCCTATCAAATGGATAAGGAGATATGTCTTCCAAAACATACTTCTTTGTTGTACCCCCTTGCATTTATTTTATTTGCCCTTGTAATTCTTTTATCTGTTGATTAAGAGCACTAAAGTCATTAGGAGGAGTTTCAGGACTTTGTTTAATCCCTTCTATATCGAAATTGTGAGGTAACTTAGCTCCTTGATTAGCTAATGAAAGAAAGTATCTTTCTTTGTTTCATTCTAAAATCCTTTCCATAAGAGTATGGAATTGGGGATCTTGTTCTGCTTCTTGAAGCTTTTCTTCTATTAATTCATCAAGATTAAACGTGTCTTCTTCTTTTTCATTACGGTCACCCATTTTACTTGTAGTGGTTTCTCCCTCGTCTTTTTCCATTTGTTTTTGAGATCTCGTGAAGACAGGCATAGGTTTTGTTCCAAGTTCTACTTGCTTTTGATCAAAAGAATGAAATAGTGCAATTTATGTGATAGATATGAAAGTCAGAATAGAATGAAGATTATATGACTTACACAAAATTTCTAATCTTTAGCTTGTGTTGTTCCCTAAGTGAAAGGATGAAAATCCTGTTAGCGGGAATATAAGCAAAAGATCAAGAAAAAGATGATTTTGCACTTTATGAAGTTTTGATCATAGCTTTGTAAAAAGATGGATTTTTTGATGGATGCCTAATGTATTCTAAGTTCTCTATTGCAAAATTTGATTTGGACGAGTAGAATATTCAATTGTAGGTTGGGGAATATAACTGAAACGAATATGTTGACTATGGTTATGCCTTTGAGAAAGGGCTCTTCTTTGAAAGTAAGCTTGTGAATACAAAGGTTCTATAGCATAATCATCTGAAAGACCTCTAACACAATCATGATACCTATGAAGAAAGGTTCTATATTTGAGTAAAACTTTTTGGCTTTGATACAAGAATCGTTGCTTCTTCAATAGTTTCTTGTGGTTGAGGGGTTTCTTTGGCTTTTTAATCCTTTTAAAAACGGATTTCTTTACAAATGTTGTGGATTTTCAATCTCGTAACATGAGATTAATCAATGTGATAGTGAGTGTTGGATGATCTTATCTGAATTAGTGTATTGAAAACACATCAAACAAGTTGTAAAATAGTTGTCTTAAGTTCTATGCTAAACATCAAGTGTATAATCAAAATGTTGTTCAAAAATTGTTTTAATGGGGTTTACACATGAGAAGTACTTCAAATAGACTCACTCTTAATTCTCGAGTAGGTCATCATAGTAATCAATAGCCCACATCTTAAAACTGTGTCGACTCACACAGCCGTGTCACCCCCGAAAGGGCGCCCGTGTTTTTGTCTTTTCTAGGTGCGTACTCAGAGTGACAGAAGTGGATACCGAATCCTCTGAGCAAACAATCCGTGGTAGTTATATGGTGAGTATCTTGGGGGTAGATTCTTCCCTCCCCTACACTGTGATTAATATGATGTTCGAAAACTGACAAGTTAGATAATACACTAGGTTCTTAGTAAGGGTTTCCGTTTGGTGCGGCAAATGATAGACTCCCTCGAGAGACCTCCCTACCTTTAGAACAAAGGCTTTGGGGATGGTTATCAATGCACACTACTGTCGAATGGGATTTTCATCAACCATCCACATTTGATTAGAGTGGGTTGGAAAACTTGGCTTTAGTTGTTCCCACTTAGGTCGTTCCCATAGGGTGAGTACTTTTTCCCACTACGGCAGGCCTTCTAAAAGGTGCTAATAAAACAAGAAATTACATAAAGGGAAATAGGTGAGTTTGGCATTTTGATCACCCAGTTAAGGGGAGAGCATAGGCCTATCACCAAAAACAAAGCAATCATGGATTTATTTTAAGCCCAAGATAAAGATTTTCTATGCTAAGTGAAGATTTTGCTTCACACAAACACAAAATTCTTTTTAGCCCAAAATGAAGTGTAAAATGTCTATCCTAGGATTGCTTCATTTTAAGTTTATATCTACTAACTGTCCGCGGTTGCGTCGGATTCAGTTAAACTGTTTTAAAATTACAAATTACAACTTGCAGGAATGCGCTATAATAGAGGTTATGGGCGCTGCAAAAATCCTTAAAGGCACTACAAAAATCATTAAGAGCGTTGCAAAACCTTTTACAGGCACTGCAAAACTTATCCCAGGCCCTACAAAACTTATCACGGGCACTGCAAAACTTATCACGGGCGCTGCAAAACTTATCACGGGTGTTGTAAAAATTATCAAATGCGCTGAACTGGGTATGAAGTTTCGAAGACGTGTTCCTTGCGCTAATCCACTATTTTTGTCCGTAACCTGTCAAAGAAATCTAAAAACAGATGTGAGAAACAGGGGCAAGAGCCCCATGGTGGGCACCAAAAATGTGTATGTTAATTTGAGTAATCAAAACGAATTAAACAAAACACAAATGGAACATTATACTGAAGAAATTTGAAATGTAAATGTAAATAAAGAAGAAATCTTCAGAAGCGTTCCATCTTCCTCTATCTACAGAGATTCATTCAAAGCTGTTGCTCTCAGATTTGTGTAAGCTCAGCTTCTCCAAATGGCTACTGTAGAATGAGTATGCAAAGGAATTTCTATCCTAAATGCTGATGAAAGTGAAAATGCTGACGGATATGAAGAAGGGCTGTAGATTATGCACAAGGCCTGTAAACGGAAGATGCTATGATATGGAATGGATATGACATAATTCTATGCTATGCTAATGCTATGATGCTAAAAAGGTTTATATTACTTGCAATTTGGCTATAGTTATTTTACTGAAAGCTTCTATATGATTTGGAGTACCCGACAGTCTTATTTATAGATTTTTGCAGGCACAATCCTGGCTGGCAAGGATCAACGGCTGTAAGATTGTCTGGTGGAATTGAAAGGTGGGAGATGGAGAGGTTGAGAAGAAGATGGAAGAGGTTGGAAGGTTGGAGAGAAGAATGGATTCCTGTCTTCAACCCATGGGAACAAGCCTGCATAGAAACAGAGAAAATTAAATTTTCTGTTTTGACCGTTTGCTTCCACGGATGTTGAAGCTAATCCCCAAATTAAATAAATAAATAAATTTATTTAATTTCATTTATTGAGTTTGATTTTTGATTTTTGCACTATGGAAGATTTAATTAAATATTTTGTAATATTTAATTGTAATGTGACTTTAGAATTAATTAAATATTTTAGAAATATTTAATTACAAATTGATATTAGAAGAATATATTTAGAAGAGAGGAATATTTAATCTTTTATTTGAATAAAAATATCCAAGTCAAGATTATTGATAATTAATATAAATAAATCATAATGTTTATTTAATTAATTAAGAAATGAATAAGAAAAGATGATTAAATAAACTTATTTATTTAATCAAAATGAAAGAATGAATAATATAAATAAATTATTTAAATTTATTTATACGTAGATGAAATGGAAGATTTTAATTAAATATTAAAAATATTTAATTAATTACCAGACAGTGTGATGTGACTATACATAAATAAATGATTTTTTTAATTATTTAAATATATATTATATATATATGAAATATATATTATATATATATATATGTTAATTAATAAGGGATTAATTTGAATTAGTTGGATTATAAAATTATTTAAATATTTAAAATAGGAATTTCTTTAAAATGATTATTTCATTATCATAGTTGAATTGAAATTGACTTCATAATAAATGTTTTTTTTTAATTATTTAAAAAGATTGTTTTAATCATTATATAGGATTGGGAAAATGGAATTAAATTGTTAGTTTTTAAATTCCCTAATGTGCCAATGTGAGTTGATTTACTTTGAGTATGAATGAATAATGCTAATTATTTAATTGATTTCATGTACTATGTTAGTGCTTGGCTTGGGTTTAGGAAACCCTAACATTAGTTTATTGAGTTGCCTGAAATGATTTTTAAATGATGTTTTCGTTCATTCTCTATATTGGGAAATTGAGTCATTTGTTTATATAAGTCTTCCAGATGGGGCTTTTCAGTTATTGATGTGTGTTGTCATAAAATGTTGCCAACCTTTGGTTTGTTTTGGGTAGTGCTTATAGAAGTATCATGTTGTTTCACCCGGTTTTCACGAACGGGATGGTTTGTGCCTCCTTGGGATTAGGAGAGGGTTATGTGGTTTGTGTCTCCTTTGGAAGGAGTGGAGTATGTACTTTGTTTCCTCCAATGTTTGGAGTGAGTTTCCTTTATTGTTGCCTCCTCGGATTGGAGAGGTTGTCTTATCTAGTTTACCCATTGGATTGTGGTCTTGTACCGTGTGTGTTGTTGATAGGAGAGTGGCTCTATGTGGGGGTCCAGCACACAGAGGGGCGCCAGGGTAACTCACATAGGGTTTAAGTAAGTGATAACTTAAAAAGAATTAATGAAAAAACTCTCAGACTAATTAAGATAATAAATGCCTCTCTCATGACTCATTCGCTTTTAAGGTTTGAGGTGAGATGAGAAGCACAGTTTGTATGGGGGTCCAACTGCTGGTAGAGGCAAGCTAGGGTAACCCAAGATGGGGGTCTGGTAGCCTAGGAAGGTTGAGCCTGGGTAACTCATAGAAAATGTCGTGCGACACTCTCTCTATGTCAACCAGAAGTCAGTATTGTTGTACTATGTAAATGATCATTATTCTCTAGAAGCATTGTAACCATTGTGTTAAGTGATGTTCTTGTATATGATTCAGTTCAGTTGTGTTTTAGCATGTGTCTAGAGGTAGATGATCTTGTGTAGGAATCCTTGTTACTATCTCCTAGCACGGGGGGTGAGCCTTCAGGTATCACACGGTTGGGTCTTCTTCTTGTTCGTGTGGATGAGATTTCCAGTTGGAGAGCTCGTGGGAACCAGTTTCATTCCATGCTTTATTCTTTTTGTAATTATTGTAATTTTATTACCCCTCATTGTTATCGAGGTGGAAGTTGTAACATTAATCATGCTTATTGGAATTATCTCATTTAGGGAATGAGTTTTATTTGTATTGTTAATTGATTATTGTTATTTAAAATCATGTGGTATTTATTATCCTTGGATGTATTTTATCATGTATGGCATGTATGCGTTCTTAATTCCTTACGTAATTAAATGTTAAGTTTTCAATTCATGTTTCTTGTTTGGGTTTCAATGTATTCTCAGTCGCGTAACCTTAGGGGTTGTTGCAATGGGTAGTGAACTTGTATGTTAATTTTAATTATTCTTAAAAAAAAAAAATTATTGTGTTGGAGTAGTTAATTGTAACTTCCCCTAGGGTTGTGTGGCGGGGCGTTACACATGGTATTAGAGCCCAAGTTTAAACACTAGGTGCTCTGGGATAATGTGGACCCATTAAGTTGTTAGCTGCTTAGAGTTTTAGTTTGTGTACCTTGTCTTATGTTGTGGTGTGTATCTGTACAGGATCATGCCACCTAGGTGAGGTCAGAGTAGAGGTCGTGGCCATGTAGGCAGTCGAGGAGGTAATCAGTAGGATACACCTCCCATTGCTCCCCATGTTTCTGATCATGAGAAGCATCAGGCTTCTCAGTTTGTCCCATAGGTTGGTATTCAGCATCAGGATCCACCAGGGATCAGGGACACTCAGTTATGTCACTTGCTTGAGGAGACGCTTGCTCGTATGGGCCCTAGGTAGGATAGGGATTAGGTTCTAGCTCCATCTGAGGCAGTCATGGCTACTCACATGAGAGATATTCTTAGAGCTCGTCCACCCACTTTTGATGGTTTGGACAGTGGATTAGAGGCTGAGACATGGTTATTTGATTTGAATAGGTGTTTTTCTATGCATCCGTATGGTAGCAACACCAAGGCTAGGTGTGCAATCATGCATTTGAGGGATTTCACATCTACCTGGTGGAGGTTAGAGGAGTAGAAGTTCCATTTGGATATCAACACTATATCTTGGGAGTTGTTCCTAGAGCGGTTCAGAGCTTGATTCCTTTTTGATCATTGGCGTCAGCGTTGTGGAGATGAGTTCCATACCCTACGATAGATGGATATGTCATTGGAACAGTTTGAGCATCACTTTTTTGACCTCAAATAGTTTTCGGGCATAGGTGATGATGAGGGTATGTTGGTCCAGCATTTCATTAGGGGCTTAAATGCCTAGATCAGTGGTGGAGTTTGGGTATTCGAGCCGAAGACCATGGAGGTAGCTCTGGATAAGGCTTGTATTGTTGAGGAGAATTTAGCCTTGATTTTAGGTGGTCAGGTGGGAGTTCAGTGTGGTAGTGCACCTTTCGTTGGTGTTGCATCTTAGGGTGGCCGATCTCAGGCTACAGGATTTTCTAGAGGGCATCTGTCACCCACTAAGGGTGAGTAGTAAAAGCCTTCATAGTCCAGGCAGTAGAATCCTCAGTCCCAACCCGATAGAAGTTGGAGACAGAAGAAGAGGGATTGAAGTTGGATGCAAGCTCATCATGATCATTATGATCAGCCTGCTCAGAGTTCTTAGTTGGCGTTTAGTGGAGGTGGTCTTCCATGACCTAGTGTATCTACAGCTACTTAGGGTTTCAGTAGAAGGGACAAGATGTTTTGCTTGTGGTTAGCAGGGCCACTTTGCTCGTGAGTGTCCTCAGCAGGGCACTTCTAGTTTTAGTCAGAGGTTGGCAACTTTAGAGCCGACAGTAGGAGATGTGGGCAGATCGCATAGGGAATTCACTGCGGTGGATACCCGTCAGGCCAAGCATCTGGGTGTAGTTTTTCCTTCGGCTTCAGGAGTTGATCCTCACAGATCAAGGTTTTGAGTAGGTTAGGGTTTAGTTGGTTTGGAGGGAGTTCTATCCCTATTTTGTTTGCAGGCTTCTAGGAGTAAGCCTGACCCTGGGGGGGGATGTAACACCCCTCCATTTTGGCTCTTTTGATCGGCAGTGTTTTCTTTGTAATGCTTTGTTCTACTATGGTTTGACTTTGGTACTTGGTTCTATTTGATCGCAACTATTAAGCGATGCGTATGTTATATTTTAATGTGATGGTATTTTACTCTGATGTTATCTTTATGGCATGTTTTGAATTAGCTTAGCAAATATTTAATTAATGATGTTTTATGCATTTGATCATATTATTGATGTTAGAATCGTCAGTTAGTAATTTTATATTGATGTTAGAATCGTCAGTTAGTAATTTTGTATTGGTGTTCTTGTGTCTATTGATGTGATGCATTCTTTATATGTTCCTTTCATTTGTTGCAAGTTAAATATGATACTTTGAATGAATTTTTGAATTGAAAAAGTTAATAAGTCTGAGGGAATACTGATTCACTCCCCCCTCAATATTTTGGGTGTCCAATAATTGGTGTCAGAGCTTGGTTCCTTCAATTGGCTTGATTGATGAGGTAGATCTTGGAGATTGAACACATGGCTACAAGGAAGTATCTTATTCCTTCGGAAGAGATTATCCCTGAAGGGTTTACTGAAGAAGATTGTGAAGTTGTAATGGATGGAAAACTCAAATCATTCCATGATGATTTGGATAAAGTAGAAGCAAAGAATAGAGATCTAAAAAAGGATCTTAATGATGCAAATGAGTGTATCAAGAAGTTGAGAGAGAAAATCAAGAAAGCTATAGAAAGAGTTAAGGAAATAAATGAGAATCTCAAACAATCAATGAGACTATCATGGTTTGAAAGTGCAAGTTGATGAAGGAAAAAGAGTTGAAAAATACTTGAATACCAAATTAAAGACAAATTTAAAGAATGCTCAAAGCTTGAACAAGAGATTTTGACTTTGAGATTAGTTCTAGAGAAAGCAAAGATTGAAGAAGATATTCAAAAAGAGCTCCACAATGCTTGATGAGATGATTGAAAATTAGAAGAATTGTAAGGACAAAGAAGGATTATGGTTTAAGAAAGGAGAAAGTTCAAAGGTAAATCAAACTCTAAACAATACTAAAAAGAAGAATAATAAGAAGATCAATGTCAAATAGATCCAGAGCCAGAAGAAAAAATTCAAAAGGCCTCCTATCAGATAACCTACTGCACAAAGGTATTTATCTTTTAATGGTTATTGTTACTCTTGCAATAAATTTGGGAATGGAGCTATAAATTGTAGAAGCAGAATGAATCAAAATATTCAATCATTTCCTAGTCATTGTTTTACATGTAATAGATTTGGTCATAAAGTTAGTGAAGGCAGAAATTAGATGAGTGGTTACAATAATGGCATGATGTTTCAATCTTTCAATGGATACTGTTATACATGCAATGGATTTGGGCATAAGATTTTTGAATGCAAATATAGAATGACAAGAAGTAAGCTTGTTCAAAAAGGAAGAATATGTCACATTTGCAACAAGTCAAGACACATAGCTAAGTTCTGCAAATCTAAGAATGTGAAACCCTATGTTTCACAAAAGAAGAAGAATGATCGAGTAAAAAAAGTGGATCCAATTGAGATGAAGAAGGAAATGAAAAATATTTAGAAAAAGAAAGAAGAGAGTGAAGTAAAGAATGAGTCTATGTCAACTCCTAGTGCAGATGTTTCCTCTAGAAACTAGACGAAGAGCTTTGGCTCAGGGGGAGTTTTAATAGAAAATCCTTAAGCCCTCACCAAGGTTGTGGTGTTGACAATTTTAGCACATTTTTACATGTGCATATCAACATGGTTGACTTGTTGATGGTATTTTTGGTATGAAATTTCTTGTTGCAGAGATCTGTGGAGTGATTGAAGATGACTATGTCAACATAGTGTGGGCCTATTAGCTTTTCTTTCTAACTTTATCTATAGCATTCAATGCAAATTAGATCACCATAAAAAGGTTTATATTTAATTTTGCATAATCAAAAGTCATTTGTGATCAAGTATTTGAAGAATAGAGAAGCAGAGAAAAGGCAATTTGAAGCATTTGGTGTGTTGTGTGAAACCCTAACCGGAAAAGAATTCCAAAGGTATTTATAATTTCCTACTTAACCCTAGTTTTAGAAGTGATTCAAAGATGTATACTCCACAAGTAGTTGATGTATTGGAATGACTGAGACCTAATTTTAAGAAACGTCCATTTAAATCCACGAAAATGGATCTGGAAGGCACATTCTCGAGGGTTCCATATGGTGTGATGCACACAAAGGATGTACAGATTTACATTCACATGAAAATGGAAGAATATGATCATTTGAAGATTGCAGAATATTGGGTAAATTATTTGACAGGAGATGATTTTTAATTGAAACCTAAATTTGGAATTTTTATGGAGAAGAATCTGGATGTATGGAATAACTTTCCAATTTTTTTCCATGGGGATGAGTGGGTAAAGTATGTGCTCAGTTCAATTCATGATAATTTTATGTGGTTGGATATGCCACACATCATAATCAATGAAGCTATTAGGGTTTTCATAGGATTATGCTCAAATGGACCCATTTCGACAATGAAGGTCATGAAGAATGAAATGGTAATGAAACTCACTGATACAAAATTTGAAAAGCATGCCCTAACAATAAAGGACATTGATGATCCGATAGTTAAGTATGCATCGATGGTGATTGGATATAAGATATATTATATAATAGAGAGAACTTTGTGTCAGCTATCGTGATTCATACTTCTCACCAGATAGTGAAGGAAGGTCTGAATATTGATATGTGCAAAATCTAAGACAACAATTGATGGAGAATCTTCAAGACTAAAGAATCTCAATATCCTTTTTGGTATGGTACCTAATTATATGCTTATTATTATACTTTTTGAGAGAAGTTCTTGGTACAAAGAATATTGTGTGGTTGGACAACATTCATGTTGCAATTCATATTAGAGACCACTTGAGAAGGTTAGGGAGCCTAGAAACCTATAATTCTATGTTGTGGGGTATCTTCAAGTATTTTTAAGAAAAAATGCAAGAAAAGAGAGAATCCCAAAAAATTATAGTTGAGAAGTAAAAAATTGACATCACTTTCATGGTCAGCAGAGATAACTACATTATGGAAGTAGTTGAACCTAAAATTGTTTGGATCCTAGAGCTGGGATATGAGGTTACAACAAAAGAGCTTACTAGACTTATAGAAATTATGTTGAGAAAACCAAGAGATCCACCTATGGATAGGTTTGGAACTTATGCAGAGAAATCCAGTGAAGTGCACTTGCAATAAAAAGAAAAGGAGATAAAGAAAAATAATGAAAAGATTAAGGCACAGTTGGAGGAGATTGATGGTTCACTGAAGAGCCCCACAGAGAAATCCAAAAGTGCACCTACTCCTCTGAAGGCTACTCCTAGTACAATAAGGTCAGGTAGGACCTCTACCCCCTCTCCCATTGTTTTAAAGTATTATAGAACTAAGCTTGCAGAGAGTTCAAAGAAGAAGGCTACATCTAGTGTCCCTAAGTAGAAAAAGGACCCTAAGAGGAGAAGAAAAGAAAAGGAAACAAGGGAGAAATATATCAGTTGCAAGCATGAAGAAGAAGAAGAGGAGGAAGGACCTAAATTGGTTCAGAAGAAGAAATCTCAAGCTTCTCTATTGAAGAAACTAGTGCCACAAAAAAAAAAGTTGACATCAAGTTGATACTAAAAGTGAAGAAGAAGTGGAAAGAGAAAAGAAATATTTCAAGATTCAAAGAAGAGAAAATAAGTCAAGAGAACGAGAGAAGTCTCCTAAATACAAGGGGGAGAAGAAAGAAAAGACCCCTATGGTAAGGGAACATATCCCTTTGAAGTTTGATTCTTTATTTAATAGCATTTCAAAATTTGTTCTCTTGGAAGAGACAACTTGTAGTACCCCTCTATTTTGCTTGTGTTTTCTGACGGTATGTTTTTACTTTGATAGACCCTGATACTTTGTTTTGATGTATTTGATCACTGATAGTAGAGCGATGGAGGATTTATTTTATGATGTGATGATACACTATTTGGATGGTGATTATTTGTGACATGCTTTATGTTAGCATAGATGTTTACTTGAGATGATATTGCTATATATGCTCATGGTAGTTTAATTGATATTTATTTGTCAGTTCAATGTAACATTGTATTGGTGAAGAGAATGGTATTGCATCACTCGCTTGTGAGTGCCCTGTGATTTCCACTAATTTTCTCTTCACGGTGTGTTTGAATCTTAGATTATGTATATACATGTACTATGTATGTCTATTGCAGGATTGCAGGTACATGACATCAACTCCACCTAGTCTCACAAGTCTGAGTGTGTCCAAGCTCAATGGTAATGTTGATTGGGAGATAGTAACGAGGTTTTTCCTAGTCTAGCCACAAACCTAGTCACAATGTGTCGTCAGTTTATGTCTGATATGTTTGGTTGGCACGTCTACATGTTCCTTGTTAATTGTTATTTATCTATACAAGGTTTATTTATGAAATTAATGTTAGATTAATGTTTTTAATGATTTAGTGCTTATTTAGTTAATTTTAAATGATGTTGTTAAAAGATTTTTATTTTATTTAATTAATTAAATTAATTTATTTGGTAAAATAATTTATTCCTTGTGATTAAATTTATTTTATTAAGTAAATAAATTAATTGATTAAATTTTCTTGATTAAGTGAAAAGTTTAAATATAAATATTTGATGCTATTATGTGAATTGGAATTTTAAATTTGCATAAAGTAAATGATATTAATTTTTGAATTTTTAAATTAATAAAATAGTATAAATTCTTTATAATTATCAAAATAAAATATCTGAGAGTTTGTTAGAAGATATTTTAGATTAGCCATGTGTGTGAGTAAAATTAAATGCAAAACTCTTGTTGAAAGATTATTCTTTGGAGAGAATATTAACATAACTGTGAAAAGGCAAGAAGTCACTTCATGGAAAAGAAAAGAAAGAGGAAATTGTTGGAAAATTGTTTTTGGGTTTTTGGTTAAAAATTTTAGAAGAGGTTCTCGGGATTATTTTCTGGTTCAGTATTTTGCATCTTTCTGGAAGTGGAGATTTCGAAAGGGCTTTGGAAATTGTACTCAGAAGGCGAAGCTTTGCTCCAACTTTCAATTCTTCAAGCTTCAGAAAAATAGGTTCCTTGTTATTTATTTATTTATTTTGTTGATTTGAAAAGATTGCCTATACAAAATTCAATTTAGTAGAAGTTTTGTTAAATTTGTTAAATGGGAAGATTACCTAAGGAAGAAAATTTGATTAAAGCTTCTATAGAAAATATTTATATTGAATTCTTCTCAGTAGAAAAATTTGTTGAAAACATTTCTATAGAAAACTTGTTGCTTCTCTGTGTAAAATTACTAAAAAGATTTTGTGCTTTTGTAGAAAACTTTATAATAAAATCAGAGAGCCTCATAGGAAATTATTGTAAAACAATAGAAATTTTCAAAAGAAAACCTCTGTAGATTTGTAAATGAAATTCTCTGGTTAAACTCAGGAAATGGAAACCTCTATAAGAATTTTTCTAAATATTTCCTGTATATAATATTTTGAGAATTTGGATTGAAAATAAAATCCTCTGTTATGGAAATTGAAATCCTTTGTGAAAATTGTGAAATTAAAACCTCTATTAAATATTCTTCCTCTCGAAGGCTATATGAAAATATTTGCTCCAAATAAAGTTTTTGAATTAATATATATATATATATATATATATATATATATATATATATATACATATACATATACATACATGAACACTGTTTGAAGAAATATATATATATATGTATATATATTATATTCTAGGTATATATGTTTCTTCTATACGATGATATCATTAATCGCAAGTTATTGAATTTTTTTTTTAAATTAATATTTTAAAAAAAAGTGGAGGTTGGGCTACCCCCACAGCCGACCCCCACTAGGGAGGCGGTGTGGAGGGCAGCGCCCAACGCTGCCTTCACAGGTAGCACATGACACTTCCATCCATAGCTGCAGCCCTGTGGGGAACACTGCGTAGCAGCCAACCCCCACACACAGAGTTAAAACCTGTGTTTGCAGCAGCGGCTGTGAACTCATGAAAATTGCTTTTTTATTTAGTTTTAATTTTAATTTATTTTATTTTTAATTATATATTATATATAATATATATTATTATAATATATTTTATATATAATATATATTGTATTTATATATATATATATATTTATAAATTGTTAGGAAATTAATAATTGTAAATTTGTTATTGATAATTAAATAATATAAATAATTAAATAAATATTTAAGTATAAATATTTAAATGATTATTTTATTATGATGAATGTGATAAGTGCATGGATTAAAAATTTAATTTACAATGAAATATTTTAAATTGAGAAATTGATGTTTACTATGATGTGTTATTGTGAAATTAGAGATAAACAAATTGTTTTAAATTCCTTATTATTTGAGAATGAAATTATATTTAAGACAATTTATTTCAAGTATAATGTTATTGATTTAATTGGATTTAGGAAATCTGAATAATAGATCATTTAATTGCCTGAATTGTTTTTAAGTTGTGATCTCTCCTGTGCACGTTTATGGGAAATTTGAGTCAATTGAGTTAGTAAGTCTTCCACATAAGTTTATTTTATGTGGGAGTTGTTATGTGTTTTGGATACAATCCTTTGAGTTAACCTCGGTAGTGCACATAGTTCTTTTCAGTTTAGACACCTGGTCTATGAACGGGTTGTGACGTCTATTGTTATATAGTTGGTATTTGGTGTTGGATTATGTGCACCTTGTCTACCCATAGTTGGTGGAATTAGTTTCCTTATGTTGTTATTAGGGGAGTGGCTCTTTATGAGGGTTGGCACACAAAGTGGTGCCTAGGTAACTCATGTAGAGTTAGTTTAATTAGTGAAAACTAAATCAATACATTAGGTAGTCTAAAACCTTTAACTAGAATAATTATGCCTCGCTCATGGACGCAATGGCTAGTTCAAACTTGGGGATGAGTCGAGAAGGCGTAGAATGGAAAAATCATTATCTTGTTTCTATGAAAGATAACTGATTCCGCAATAGATTGTATGTGGGGTCGGGTTTCATAAGAGGTTACCAAGGTAACCCAAGATGGGGGTCAGAACCTAGGAAGATTTTCCTGGGTAACCCATGCAACATTGTGATGACACTCCACCTATAATAACAATATCTTTGTGAATCTATAGTACTTGATCCTTCAGTTCTGGAAGCAATGTAACCATTATGTTAAGTTTGTACTTGTATAGTTTTGTCTATGGTTTTTCCTGTGTCTAGGGATTGTAGGTTATGTCTAGGGAACCTTTTTACTATCTCCTAGCACGGGGGGTGGACCTACGGGTACCACTTGATTGGGTGGAATGTGCACCTTACACCGTTGGGTCCCCAGTTCTTGTTTGTAGCGATGGGTACTTCTTGATTGGAGAGCTCGCATGTGGATATGTACTTTCTCTTATGTCTCATTTGTATCAATGGATACCTTATTTATGTATCACTCATCAATTGTAATCAAGGAGAATATTTGTAACTTGTAATTGTACACTTTTGTATGACCTACCTCATTTTTAAATGAGTATTGTAAATGTTATTATAAATGCAATGTAAGAATGAATCATTTTTGTACTTTATACCTTTAGTGATGTAATTTATTTGTTATTGAATGTATGTCCTTAAGTTTATGAGAATTAATCACATGTTATGTTTAGTTACTTTTGTTATTTATGGAATTTGCATGTAGTGCATTGTCGTTTATCTTAGGGAATGTTTGCATTTATGATGTTATGTTACATGTAATAATACACTTTTTAAAAAGAAAATATTACAATTCTGTAGTTATTACAACATTCCTTAAGGTTACGTGGCAGGGAATTATAGATTGGTATCAGAGACAAGGTTTCTAACATTGGGTGCTCTGGACAATTGTGAGCCCATTAGCTTGTCCTAGATGTTATACTTTGTAGTATTGTATTTTGTTTGTTTTGTCTATTATGTATCTAAGACTTGTTCTAGATTTTTTTTCTAGGATCATGCCTAGGTGTCGTGGTAGGGGTCGTGGTCGAGGCTGAGGTGGTGGTCGTGGGTCGAACCGCAAGGTTACTCTCCCTCAGATCTCTCACTAGAGTGAGAATGCTAAACAGTTGGGTCCTCAATTGGAACATACAAGTGGGGAACATATTCTGATTCAGCCTGAGGTTGAGGGAGCACAATTGCGTCCCTTACTTGAAGAGGTACTTTCCAGACTTGGTCTGAGATGGGAAGTGGAACATGAGGTGGTTAGGGAATGTGATAGATCTCCTAGGAGAATTGTTAATACTGCAGAGCAGTATGCCATAGTTGCAAGACATATGAGAGATTTTTTGAGGGCACACCCTCCTACATTTGATGGCATAGGTGGTGGTCTAGAAGTAGAGACCTAGTTATTAGACTTGGGAAGATGTTTTGCTATGCACCCATATGGTAGCAATACCCAAGCTAGATGTTCCATCATGCATCTTAGAGGTTTTTCCTCTACTTGGTGGCATTTGGAGGAGCAAAAGCTCCATCTAGAGATTGGGTTAGTTTCTTGTGAAATGTTCTTAGAAATATTTAGAGCATGTTTCCTATCTGAGCATTGGAGACAACGACGTGCTGATGATTTTCACAATTTGTGTTAGTTGGCCTTATATGTTGAGCAGTATGAGTGCAAATTTTATGAGCTCAAATAATATATTGGGATTGGAGACGATGATGCGATGTTGGTACAAAATTTCATCAGGGGTTTGAACGTCCGTATTAGTGGAGGAGTTAGTCTTCGATCCGAAGACTATAGAGGTTGTTGTGGAGAAAGTGTGTATTGTGGAGGAGAATTTGACTATGGCATTGGGAGAAAATACAGGTGTCCAGATAGGTAGTGCACCTATTGTAGGTTTTGGTCCATGGGGTGGTCAGATACAGCTAGGAGGTTCCTCTCAGAACCAATAGACACTCGCTAAGAGTGGATAGCAATAGCAGTAGCATAATCCACAGAAGAATAATAATTCATAGTCTCAGCAGGGTAATAGTTCTCAATCAAGAAAGAACCGTAATTGGTGGTGCAATAAGCATAGTCGACTGGATCAACTAGCTTAGAGTGCATAGTCTACGATTAGTAGAGGCAGTTTTTAGCAATCTAATGCACCTTCGGGTGGCAAAGGATTTGGTAGAGGTACTGGTTTTTTTCATGTGGTCAGCAGGAACATATTGCTAGGTAGTTCCCTATGAGAGGTTCATCAAGATATGGACAGTGACCGACAGCTTCTGAGCCTACAGTTGGAGATGTAAATTGTTTGCATACAGTTTATGTTGTGGTAAATAACCGCCAAGCCAATCATCAGAATAATATGGTCGAGACTTCAGGTCAGTTATAGGGTACTAATGTTACTATTCTTTTTTATTCTAGAGCTACTAATTCATTTATTTCACCTACTATCGTTGAGCGATGTGGTCTTGTGGTGGTAAATCAAGGTAGTAAGTGGCAGGTAGAATTCGCCTCTGGGGTGAAGGTAGTGGTAGAGAACCTTGTACACAAGTGTACTAAGAATTGGTTCGCTATCTACCTTAGTAGATCTTCATGTTACACCTCTTGGTTCGTATGACATTGTTTTAGGTATGGACTGGTTAGAATCTCATCATGCTGTGATTGACTATCAACAAAAGATAGTTTGTTGTATTAATGATTCTAGTGCAAAAGTTTAAATAATTGGTGTTCAGAGACCTATCTCTTTGTGGATGATTTCTACTATGCAATTGAAGAGACATCTTTGTCAGGGATGTCAACTGTTTGTAACAACAGTTAATGACTTGGAGGTAGGGGAGAGTCGAGAGATATCTCTTGATGATCACCCTATCCTCAGGGAATTCGTAAATGTATTTCCTAGTGATATACCTGGTATGCCACCGAAACGAGATATTGATTTCAGATTTGACCTGGTTCCTGGAGCAGAGCCCATATCTTGAGCCCCATATAGAATGGCTACTCAGGAACTAGAAGAGCTTCGTATCCAGTTGGAGGAACTTTTGGCTAAGGGTTTTATTTGTCTGAGTGTTTCTCCTTGGGGAGCACCTGTCATCTTCGTGAAGAAGGATGGATCACTCAGATTATGCATTGACTATCATCAATTGAACAAAGTAACGATAAAGAATTGATATCCTTTACCCATAATCAATGATCTTTTCGATTAGATCAAGGGAGCTAATGTGTTCTCTAAGATTGATCTGAAATCAGGTTACCATCAGTTACGCATTGCAAAAGTGGACATTCATAAAACAACATTTTGAACTCGTTATGGGCACTATGAGTTCACAATAGTACCATTTTGTTTAATAAATGCACCATCAGTATTCATGAGTTTGATGAACAGTGTCTTTCACACATACCTTGATCATTTTGTTCTTGTGTTTCTTGACAATATCTTGATCTATTCGAGAAATATGAAGGAGCATGAAGAGCATCTGAGAAAAGTATTGTAGTGCTTGAGGGAGAATGAATTGTACACAAACCTAAAGAAGTGTGACTTCTTTCAAACTGAGGTGAAATACCTTGGTCATGTGATTTCTGGAAAGGGTATTGTTTTGGATCCTTCAAAGATCCAAGCCATTGTTGATTGGCCTGTGCCTACCAACGTAGCTGATGATTGTAGTTTTATGGGTCTTGTTGGATGCTATAGATGGTTTGTTCAAGGGTTTTCTAGGATAGGGCACCCCATTACTTCTCTACAAAGGAAAGGGAAGAAATTTTTCTAGACAGATCAGTGTCAGTTGGTTTTTCAAACCCTTAAGGAAAAGCTGACTAGTGCACCTATATTAGTTGTTCCTGATCCTACTAAGGATTTTGTTGTTTGCACTGATGCGTCTTTGAAGGGTTTAGGAGCAGTGTTAAATGAAGAAGGGCGTGTGATCGCTTATGAGTCTCGCAAACTCAAGGATCACGAATTGAATTATCCCACTCATGATTTGGAGCTTGTCGCAGTTGTTCATTCATTGGTTCGATGGAGGAATTTCTTATTGGGTCACCGCTTTGAACTTCATTGTGATCACCGTAGTCTGCAATATATTTTTACGCAGCCTAATTTGAATGCTAGAAAAATACGGTGGATGGAGTTCTTATGTGAATATGATTTTGAGGTGAAATATGTTCAGGGAAAAGAGAATGTAGTGGCTGACACTCTCAGTCGCCGATGACATGAGATTTCTACTATTACTCTTGGAGTTGATTTGAGGAGCCAGATTTTAGCAGTACTTCCTACAGATAGATTGTATCAGGAGGTGAAGATGGAGATTGAATTAGGTAGACTCCTGGAGGGTAGATTCATAGGATATACTCTTAATTCAGATGGTTTATTGTGACATTTAGGTCGTATCTATGTACCACTTTCAGAAGGTCTTCACACATTGATTATGACTGAGGCACATTGAGCACCTTACTTATCTTATCCTAGTGTTAATAAGATGCATGCGAATCTTCGACAATTGTAGTTTTGGCCTGGTATGAAGCATGATATCACTGATTTTGTTTCGATGTGTCTTGAGTGCTAGAGAGTTAAAGCTGAGCATCAACATCCTGCCTGATTATTCCAGCCACATCTCATTCATGAATGGAAATGGGATAATATATCAATTGATTTCATTGTTGGATTACCTATGTCGTCATGTTGACATGATGTCATTATGGTTATTGTTGACAGATTGACTAAGGTAGCACATTTTTCTCCAATTCGATCATCTTATAATGCTTCATCTGTAGCTAGGATATTCATGGAGGATATTGTTAGGTTGCATGGAATTCCTCGTAGGATTATATCAGATAGAGATCATGTGTTTACATCAGCCCTATGGACTTCATTACAACATGCTCTAGGTACACAGTTGAACTTCAGTTCAGCATACCATCCTGAGACCGATGGTCAAACAGAGAGAGTCAATCAAATTATTGAGGATATGCTTAGAATGTATGTAATGGACCAACAATCACATTGGGAAGATTATATGTACTTAGTGGAATTTTCCTACAATAATGGGTATCAAAGTTCCATAGGTATGCCCCCTTTTCAGGAGTTATATGGACTTCCTTGTCAGACTCCATTAAGTTGGGATCAACTTGAGGATAGATTTTTACTTGTACCTGAGATGCTTCGATACATGGAGCAATAGGTTAATCACATTAGAGATCATTTGATAATAGCACAGGATAGACAAAAGAAGTATGCCAATGCGCATATTGTGGATCGCTAGTTTTCAGTCGGTGATAGGGTATTTCTTCGAGTACGATCGTGAAAGAGTCCAATCCGTTATGGAAATGGCTCTAAGTGTGTGCCTCGATTTGGTCAACCATTTGAGATTCTAGAGAGGATTGGTCCTGTGGCATATTGACTCACTTTACCACCCAGTTTGTCATGTATTCATGATGTCTTTCATGTGTCCATTCTTAGACCTTATCATTCTAATATTTTGCATGTGCTTGATTGGAATGCATTACAGGTAGAGGACGGGCAGCTGGCTTTGGAGCCCGTGGGAATTCTTCAGTGCTGGAGGCTCGTTCTTAGGGGCCAAGACATTGACCAGGTGAAGATCTAATGGGATCCTAGTGATGAGGCATCAACTACTTGGGAGGATGTGACATGCAAGAGGGAGATTTATCCCTGTTTGTTCGCAGGCTTCTAGGAGTAGGCCTGATCTTAGGGGGGAGGATGTAGTACCCCTCCATTTTACTTATGTTTTTTGACAGTATGTTTTTACTTTGATAGACCCTGATACTTTGTTTTGATGTATTTGATTACTGACAGTAGAGCGATGGAGGATTTATTTTATGATGTGATGATACACTATTTGGATGGTGATTATTTGTGACATGCTTTATGTTAGCATAGATGTTTACTTGAGATGATATTGCTATATATGCTCATGGTAGTTTAATTGATATTTATTTTGTCAGTTCAATGTAACATTGTATTGGTGAAGAGAATGGTATTGCATCACTTGCTTGCGAGTGCCTTGTGATTTCTATGATTTTCTCTTCACGGTGTGTTTGAATCTTGGATTATGTATATACATGTATGATATATGTTCGATTGCAAGATTGCAAGTACATGACATCGACTCCACCTAGTCTCACAGGTCTGAGCGTGTCCAAGCTCAATGATAATGTTGATTGGGAGATAGTAACGAGGTTTTTCCTAGTCTAGCCACAAACCTAATCACAGTGTGTCGTCAGTTTATGTCTGGTATGTTTGGTTGTCACGTCTACATTTTCCTTGTTAATTGTTATTTATCTATACAAGGTTTATTTTATGAAATTACTGTTAGATTAATGTTTTTAATGATTCAGTGCTTATTTAGTTAATTTTAAATAATGTTGTTAAACTCTTTTTATTTGATTTAATTAATTAAATAAATATATTTGGTAAAATAATTTATTTCTTGTGATTAAATTTATTTTATTAAGTAAATTAATTAATTGATTAAATTTTCTTGATTGAGTGAAAAGTTTAAATATAAATATTTGATGCTATTATGTGAATTGGAATTTTA
Organism: Sequoia sempervirens; assembly: GCA_007258455.2. Lineage (NCBI taxonomy): Eukaryota > Viridiplantae > Streptophyta > Pinopsida > Cupressales > Cupressaceae > Sequoia > Sequoia sempervirens. Next base: position 46,656 of record VDFB02353038.1, read on the forward strand.
AATTTGCATAAAGTAAATGATATTAATTTTTGAATTTTTAAATTAATAAAATAGTATAAATTATTTATAATTATCAAAAGAAAATATCTGAGAGTTTGTTAGAAGATATTTTAGATTAGCCATGTGAGTGAGTAAAATTAAATGTAAAACTCTTGTTGAAAGATTATTCTTGGAGAGAATATTGCCATAACTATGAAAAGGCGAGAAATCACTTCACGGAAAAGAAAAGAAAGAGGAAATTTTTGGAAAATTGTTTTTGGGTTTTTGGTTAAAAATTTTAGAAGAGGTTCTCAGGATTATTTTCTGGTTCAATATTTTTCATCTTTATGGAAGTGGAGATTTTGGAAAGGGCTTTGGAAATTGTACTCAGAAGGTGAACCTTTGCTCCAACTTTCAATTCTTCAAGCTTCAGAAAAACAAATTCCTTGTTATTTATTTATTTATTTTGTTGATTTGAAAAGATTGCCTATACAAAATTCAATTTAGTAGAATTTTCGTTAAATTTGTTAAATGGAAAGATTGTCTAAAGAAGAAAATTTGACTAAAGCTTATGTAGAAAATATTTATATTGAATTCTTCTTAGTAGAAAATTTTGTTGAAAACATTTCTATAGAAAACTTGTTGCCTCTGTGTAAAATTACCGAAAAGATTTTGTGCTTCTGTAGAAAACTTTCCAATAAAATCAGAGAGCCTCATAGGTAATTTTTGTTAAACAATAGAAAAACTCAAAAGAAAACCTCTATAGATTTGTAAATGAAATTCTCTAGTTAAACTCGGGAAAATGGAAACCTCTATAAGAATTTTTCTAAATATTCCCTGTAGATAATATTTTGAGAAATTGGATTGAAAATAAAATCCTCTGTTATGGAAATTGAAATCCTTTGTTTTCTTCCTGCAGAAGGCTATATGAAAATATTTTCTCCAAATAAAGTTTTTGAATTAATATATATATACATACATGAACACTGTTTGAAGAAATATATATATATAATATTCTGGGTATATATGTTTCTTCCGTACGACGATATCATTAATCGCAAGTTATTGATTTTTTTTTTAAATTAATATTTAAAAAAAAAGTGGAGGTTGGGCTACCCCCACAGCCAACCCCCACTAGGGAGGCGGTGTGGAGGGCAGTGCATGGCACTGCCATCCATGGCTGCAGCCCTGTGGGGAAGGTTGTGTAGTAGCCAACCCCCACACATAGGGTTAAAACCTGTGTTTGCAACGGTGGCTACGAACTCATGAAAATCACTTTTTTATTTAGTTTTAATTTTAATTTATTTTATTTTTAATTATATATTATATGTATAATATATATATATATTATATATACTATATTTTATTATAATATATATATTGTATTTATATATATATATATTTATAAATTGTTAGGAAATTAATAATTGTAAATTTGTTATTGATAATTAAATAATATAAATAATTAAATAAATATTTAAGTATAAATATTTAAATGGTTATTTTATTATGATGAATGTGATAAGTGCATGGATTAGGAATTTAATTTATAATGAAATATTTTAAATAGATAAATTGATGTTTACTATGATGTGTTATTGCGAAATTAGAGATAAACAAATTGTTTTAAATTCCTTATTATTTGAGAATGAAATTACATTTAAGACAATTGATTTCAAGTTTAATTTTATTGATTTAATTGGATTTAGGAAATCTGAATAATAGATCATTTCATTGCCTGAATTATTTTTAAGTTGTGATATCTCCTATGCACGTTTATGGGAAATTTGAGTAAATTGAGTTAGTAAGTCTTCTAGATAAGTTTACGTGGGGAGTTGTTATGTGCTTTGGATACAATCCTTTGAGTTAACTTGGGTAGTTCACATAGTTCTTTTCAGTTTAGACAGTTGGTCTATGAACGGGTTGTGACGTCTATTGTTATATAGTTGGTATTTGATGTTGGATTATGTGCACCTTGTCTACCCATGGTTAGTGGAATTAGTTTCCTTATGTCATTATTAGGGGAGTGGCTCTTTATGAGGGCTGGCACACAAAGTGGTGCCTAGGTAACTAATGTAGAGTTAGTTTAATCAATGAAAACTAAATCAATACATTAGGTAGTCTAAAACCTTTAACTGGATTAATTATGCCTCGCTCATGGACTCAAGGGCTAGTTCAGACTTCGAGATGAGTCGAGAAGGCTTGGAATGGAAAAATCATTATCTTGTTTCTATGAAAGATAACCGATTCCACAATAGATTGTATGTGGGGCCGGGTTTCGTAAGAGGTTACCTGGGTAACCCAAGATGGGGGTCAGAACCTAGTAAGATTTTCCTGGGTAACCCATGCAACATTGTGATGACACTTCACCTATAATAACAATATCTTTGTGAATCTATAGTACTTGATCCTTTAGTTCTGGAAGCAATGTAAACATTATGTTAAGTTTGTACTTGTATAGTTTTTTCTATGGATTTTCCTGTGTCTAGGGATTATAGGTTATGTCTAGGAAACCTTTTTACCATCTCCTAGCATGGGGGGTGGGTCTACGGGTACCACTTGATTGGTTGGAATGTGCACCTTACACTGTTGGGTCCCCAGTTCTTGTTTGTGGCAACGGGTACTTCTTGATTAGAGAGCTCGTGTGTGGATATGTACTTTCTCTTATGTATCATTTGTATCAGTGGATACCTTATTTATGTATCACCCCTCAATTGTAATCAAGGAGAATTTTTGTAACTTGTAATTGTACACTTTTGTATGACCTACCTCATTTTTAAATGAGTATTGTAATTGTTATTATAAATGCAATGTAAGAATGAATCATTTTTGCACTTTATACCTTCAGTGATGTAATTTATTTGTTATTGAGTGTATGTCCTTAATTTTATAAGATTTAATCACATGTTATGTTTATTTACTTTTGTTATTTATGGAATTTGCATGTAGTGCATTGTCGTGTATCTTAGGGAATGTTTGCATTTATGATGTTATGTTACATGTAATAATACACTTTTTTTAAAAAATTATTACACTTTCATAGTTATTGCAACATTCCTTAAGGTTACGTATGTGGTGGGGCATTACACAACTAAAATGTATCTGGAGTCTAACGATGAAGACAAGGCAACCATTGAAGAAACCATAGTTAAGTATATGATAGTTTTTGATAGCAGCTTGGATAAGATTGAGAACCAATTCCCTGATATCTTGATGAATGTCTTAACTACAAGAAGGAAAGAAGCTATATAAGAAGATGCGAAGATAAAGACATTTTCCTTGGAGAAGACTAGTTCTCTTACAGTTGAGGATAGGCAAAAAAATTCTAAATTGTACAACAAAAAATTCAAAACAAAGAAAAGAGTCAAGACTTTGATGATCAAAGATAAATAGGAAAATTAAAGGCTAAAAAATGGACACTGCATAGGGTTGCAAACTTGGAAAAAGGATTAGGAATTTCTCCAAACAATGAAGATAAATTGCAACATGATACAACTATTTCAAAATCCAATGAACCCGTTAATGACAAATTTGAGCATGTGAATGAGATTGAGGGTGGAGAAGAAAATATGATGACGGATAACATCCCTCCAGATGAAGAGATGATTGATAAGCTTGGGTAGGAAGATGTGTTAGTTCTAATAACACCCCTCTAGATATGGAGAATACTGTTGATGAAGGGAAGAAAGAAGAGAAATAGGACATCCTAAAGAAAAATAAAACTCAAAATGAGTAGAACATGCCTCCTCTAGATGAGAAGACTAATAATGAGCAAAGAGAAGAAGTTAAACAAGATGTCTCAGAGAAGGATAAAGTACAAGAGGAACATAATGTGCTCAACAAAGAGAAGGAAAAGAGCGAGAAGAAGGAAGAAGAAAGTGCTCAAATAGTTGGTGAATCCTCTAGAGATTCATTGAAAATTCTACTGGATATGTAGCTATAGTTCCAACTGATGGTTTCAACAAAGTTATTATAGATTAACATGCAACAAGGACAAGTAGATATGGATAAAATGTCTCCCTTGCATAAATTGCAACTTGGTGATGCCTTTCATGCCTCCACAATGAAGGAGATACTACAGACACACCATAAGAGTGTTGAAATGATTGATGAAGTAGTAAAAGTGTTGTAGGATAGCTTCCCCGATGCAAATTTTGGAAATTCTCTATCCAATGTGCAACAACTGGGGCTACTACTGGATTCCTTTAAGGAATACTCTATCGGTTTAGAGGAGAAGTTGGAAAATGAAATGAACAAGAAGGTAAATGATAAAATGTTAGCATATTTTTTTGGTAAGTGTGTCATTTCACATGGTAAGTTGCAAAGAAACTTCAAAGATATTCAAAATTGTGTGGAAGAAGCTAAAGTTTTATTTCAATTTTCTTTAAATTGGCTTGATTCTATAAAGAGCATTAAGGACCAAATGGACTCAATAGAGTCACAAATTGCTTAGGCCTTTGGTGTTTATGATTTGTTTAGTGATGCAGATGGTGCACAACAAGGGATGTTATTGAAAATAGGCATGGTCGGTTCTTTCATATGTAAGAATAGAAAGAGAAAATCATCATGTAGTATAGTCAGCTCAGAGACTTGATAAGTGTAAGACTTACATCTCTGATTGGAATTTTGGATGATGCTGAGAAGATTTTGCAAAAGGATCTAGTACCCAGTTGTATGGATGAAGGAGAATACCTCCATTTGAAGCTTGAAATTCAGTGTTTTATACTATCCTTCACTAAGAAGGAGTTGGAGATAGCAAAGAAATATTGGGAGGCACACCTTGCAAAATTGAAAGTGTCTAATTAGGGTAGTTTACCCTCCACAAGTTAAGATGTACATTATTATTTTTTTTCCTGAATGCAATGTACATATGTGGAAGTATTTGATGATGTTGTAGTATAAGTATTTATTATTTTGGTAATGGATAACATTTTTAGGTGGACTTACTTTGATGTAAATATATCTATAAGGGGGGGTAAAGAAAAGTAAAGAAATATATTTTTGGTAGCCTTTTCCCTTGATGTCAAAGGGGGAGTAGTTTTGGCTAGGAGTGTTGCCAACAATGACAAAGGGGGAGATTGTTGGAATTTTTTTTTCCATTGAGGAGATTGTTGGCAACATGAGCATGATGATGTGAAGAGATTGTTGAGTAGGGAGGTTGATGAATATTGATGAGAATGATAGTATATGGTGTTGTCATTGATGGCAACCCATGATAGGTATGTCGAAGTGTTGTTTTGGAGAAGAACAAATGGTTTGGATAATTTCCTATGTCCTAGAGTGAAATTTTAGTGTTTAGTGAACTGGTTTTGAGGTTCGAATTGCTCTGCTATTTAGAATCTAGTTATGTGTTTTTAAGGTAATTTTGGTGCATGTTGGGAGAGTCTAAATTCATATTTTCATGACTTGATGTCTTCCATAGCTAAAGATATGGTTGGCAGAGTATCAACTAAGTTGTGATAGTGTATGTTGGAATGCTCCGCATTCCACCATAAATGAATATTATGTTATGCTGTTTTGTGGTAGTGAACTTATAGATGTTATAGATGTGTACATTCCAAGTGGAAAGTGTGTTATGGTCTGTGTGATGAGTTGTGAGTGAGTGATTGGTTCATTTTGTTACTACTTTGCTAGTTTTGATATCTGGTGTCAACTTAAGTATTTTGGGTTCATACGAAGTTGAGTTGTGTAAGGAGAAGTATCATAGGAGTGATTATAGGTCATGCCAGCCTATTTTAATGTGTTACACATTTTGGTTCTTTTTGCAAGACATCTATGTTGATGTTTTGGGCTGACAAGTTATGTGGTGCACGGTACACCTAATTAGGCTAACCTAATTGATGTTTTGGATGTTTGCGGTATATATACAAGGTTGATTCATTGTGTGAATAAGGAGATAGAGTGTTTATGTGTGATATCTAGTGCAAATAAGTGTGAATTATAGTTGTGGTGAAGTATGAAGTGTATTAAATTAGTTTTTTGAGCTTCAGTGGAACTATATCTTCAGTATATGTTAGATGCATTATTAGTAGTTCATATTTGGCAGTAAGCCACCATTTTTTCTATCTCTTTCTATTTTGGGTAGTGAGCCACTGATAATGAGCCTTTCTCTTTTTGGATAGTGAGTCCACCTTTTTGTATCAGACATTGTAACTAGTTATAAAATATTGTGAGCTAATCCTCACCATGGTTTTTCCCTTTTTGAGTTTTCCATGTAAAATTCGGTGTTCTTGTGTCTATTGATGTGATGCATTCTTTATATGTTCCTTTCATTTACTGCAAGTTAAATATGATTCTTTGAATGAATGCTTGAATTGAAAAAGTTAATGAGTTTCAAGGAATATTGATTCACTCAGGCCCCCTCTCAATATTTCGGGTGTTCAACAAAAAGTGTTGGGCCACATGTAGAAAGGGTATTTTAAAAACACCATAACATTGAAAAGGACTATAAAATATAATTCCCACCATTATTTTTTTAATAAATTTATGGTTCTTATTTGTTTCTATTGGTTTATATGTGTATTTTGAGAGAAATGTTAACTTGGCTCAAAATTTCTTGTAGGTCATTGATCAATATCTAAACACGTTAACTATAATAAATTTTAGGATACATACAATTTTATCAAGTGACTTTGCTTATAAGCCCATAGAATCAAATTAGAACCATCAAATTATAGCTAAAATTAATGGTGGGAAATGAATTCCCTATAGCTTCACACATTTAAATTATATAAATGCTTTATTATCTATAGGGGTTTTAGCCCTCATTGATTTATAATCTTATAAGACTATAGGGATGAATATAAATTCTAAGTTGTGTTTTTTAGTAGAATCTAGGTTGTATTTGTTACAAGAGATTTAGATGGTCCTACTTACTATTTACATAGAACATGAGCATAGCTAGTATTGGCATGGTGTGATGGTTTATAGGTGACAATGTTGTTCTTGCCACCAAGGTTCAAACCCCATTGGGGTGATATTGTTGAATGGTTGTATTTTGGTTATAGCTCCGGTCAAAAGAATTTTCCCCTTGAATAAATAAACATAGAACACGAGCATAAAGCTTAATATTACAAACATTTTAGGTTGAGTTAACGAATACGAAGCATCATCATAAGCATTATATTGTTGGGAAAATGTGTCTAAAACTTGCAATTACAATAGGTACTATTAACAGGTAAGCCAAATTTTATGTATATTTTATTATTGTAAATCTGGATCATTCATCATTAGGTCTTAGATCTAATGGTCGATAGTTGATTGGCTTGACTTGCACTAGAAGGAAACTCTATTGAGGGAATTGCATTACAACTATGTATTGTGATGTATTCTATGAGTCTGATACAATCGTGTTGCCTCTAGATCTCTGGTTGGTGATACTCGTGTGAGAAGTTTTCTCTGCTAGTATATTGTAATATTTGTGATTTCTGAATAATATATTGGGTGGCTTTTGGAGCATGGGGTTTTTCTCCATAAAGGGTTTTCCCACGTAAATAATTGTGTTGTGGTATCATGATATTTATGTTTTTTTTTTAAGTTTCTATAACTGTTGCATCGATATGTAAAGCTTTTCATTATCCTCCTCTCAAGATTAGTGTAGGAAGTTGTTATGCTACCTTAGCTTCCTTACATATATAAAGAGAATACCTATCAAATAGTTCAAATAAAATATCAATTTCTTAAAGAAGGAAATTGAAACTTACCTAGGCCATCAGGGTACAAGGGTTTGTAGACCACCAACCCACCATTAATTTTTGTAATTCTATAGAAATGGCGACTTTACTACCATATGGCCAAGGGGGGTAATTGGGAAAAAAATATTCTCATAGTGGAAAAAGAACAAATTTAATATGAATCTCCGTTTCTTGACCACCCTGGATCTAATGGTGAGTTTTGTTTTGTCTCAAGAGGCCATTTGTGAAATTTTCCCTACAAAACCCTCATATGAAATCACAATCCTAAAAACCCTCTTGACCCAAATTTCTCAAACCCCAAATCTATAATAAACCTAATAAATCTACAAACCCCAAAATTTAAAATTTATAAAACAAAACCTACACATGTGTTCCATACCTTGTAATGCCTCCACTACTGAATTTGACACCATTTTCTAACGGTCATTCATTGGTCGTTCAAAAAATCTTTGTCGGAAGAGGGACAAAATGGCAAAAATCTTTGTGTCACTATTTTTTTGTCGAAAGGCCGACAACGAATTAAACGTCGAAATAACAATGAAGAATCGTCAGTCATCAACATCATGAAATGGCTTGGACTTTCATCGACATATCAACGAACACTTCGTGTATCGACCGACGAATTACACTAGAAGTTCGTCGCTAGTTCGACGAAATAGGAAAGGAGTAGCGTCGAAACAACACCAGAGGTTCGTCGCCATTTTGACAAAATGGGAAAGCAGTAGCATTGAAACAACACAAAAATTTTGTCGAACGTGCAACAAAATAGGCAAGTAGTAGCGTCAAAACAACACCAGGAGTTCATCGAATTTGCAATGAAAATAGAAAGAAGTAGCATCAGAAGAACACCAAAATTTTGTCAAAAGTGCAATGAAATGGGAAAGGAGTAGCATGGAAACAACGCCAAAAGTTCATCAAAATTGTGACGAAATGGGCAAGGAGTAGCATGGAAACAACGCAAAAAGTTTGTCAAAATTGTGACAAAATGGGCAAGGAGTTATGATGAAACCTTCACCGTAGCTATAGCAACTTTGTCAAACCTTTCTGTTGATTTGTTGATGGTATTCATCGAAATTGCGACAAAGAATCAATTTTAAAAAAAAAAAATCGTGGAAATGTACCATTGCGTAGACTGACAACTAATCATACATACAGACTGCATATTGGTTTGATGCTTCAAATGATGCATTTCTTATATTGAAAAGTGCATTACCTTATTGAGCTTCTCTTTGTTTCAAGATAGTTTAATATTCTCTACTTAACAAGGCCAACCACGTGACGGTGGAAGCTCAATTGGCCCCTCCCCCCCCTCACATCACTCTCAATTCCCCATACCCAATCATATAACATTAATCATTCATTCATCCATTAATAACATATAGAATTCATTCATTAACATATAACACTCATTAATTAACATATTCACATTCATTCATTAACATATAATATTCATTCTTTCAGTTTTTACATATTATCAAAAATATGGTTGTCATGATATGATTACAATCACTTTTTTTTGTTTCTTTTTGAAAGCTACATAAAGTTGAAGTGGAGTATCATTTTCTAAATAAATATTTGTCCCCCCTTTAGTTGTTCTGCCCTCTGCTCATGAT
>VDFB02353038.1:64768-96936 GCA_007258455.2 Sequoia sempervirens
ATTGGTTGATGTGGTCAATGACTGTGATAATTCTGGCAGATCGAACGGTCGAAGATGGAGAAGATTGGAGATAAAAATAGAAAGCAAGATTTGTTTCCTCTTTCATGAGAGATGATAAAGATGAATTGTGAAAATCATCTTTTGTGAGATTGAGAAAAGATTTTGAAGATAAATAATGAATTTATTAAATTCATTATTCATTTATTGGTGACATGGAAGATTTTCTTAATTAAATAAAATATTTAATTAAGATTTGGAGAAAATGGAAGATTCCTAATTAAACAAAATATTTAATTAAGATTTGGAAAGTGACATGTGGAATTAATTAAATAAGCATATTTAATTAATATTTGATTTAGAAGAAAGGGAATTAAATTAAATTAAATCAAAGATTTAATTAAACTTAAATGTGATAATTAATTTAAATAAACAATGATATTTATTTAATTAATTAAGTGGACTGAAGAAAGTGGCAATTAAATAAAATGAATTTATTTAATTAAAGTGGAAGAATAAAGTAGGTGAACAATATAAATAAATAAATTAAATTTATTTATATGTAGAGGAATTAAGAAAGAAATTAATTAAATAATAAATATTTAATTAAATGTCAGGATTAAATGATATGACCATTTTTATGCATATACAGAATGTATGCCCTCACCTTGAAGTAATTGCTAACACTAGATGTTAGAAATTACCTTTAAGGTAGAGTAAGATAATATATGCACATGAAAAGGATCATGAGAGCCTTTTTGGAAAACCCTATGCCAATGATATGTTCTTAATAAGACAAAGCCACAAAATAAGACAAAAGATGTCACATAAGGGATCCACTAATCTAGGGTCAGTATAGACCATTGATAATATATAATATGATTATGCTTGGAATCAAAATCATTCCTTGGATACTCATGGAACTACAAAAATAATGGAGAAATGACACATTAAGACACAAAACAATAATTTTTCAATCAACATGGACAAAACCTAAATGTCTTGATGCCTTGTATTGTCCCCAAAAGGAAAACACAAGACAACCATAAAATGTTTACGACAAAAAGAAGAATGAAGGTACAAATAAATACATGTCAAAACATATTCATTTCTTTTTTATCATGGTGCCAACAAGAATAAAAAGGGCCATCCAAATAAAACTAACAAACACAAACATGCTAAGTAGTACATCATGGGAGATCACATCACATGCATGCAAACACATAAAAAACATGCATGAGGTACTACACATGTGATCCAATCTAAAGAAAATCGTCTACATCCAAATCTTGCTCATCATAAATGGAAGGAAAAAAATATTCTAAAGGGACTACAACAAGTGTTGTACAAGGAGTATCATTGAGTTCAACACATGGTGAATCACTCTCATCAAGAGGATCATCATAGTTTCCCCCATTTAAATTCATTGATTAAGAAAATATTAGAGCAAGTTCATTATGATTTTATTTTTTTTCTTCTTCTTCTTCTTCACTATCCAAATTTATCACAATAGATTGTTTATGAGAAATATGATCATGAGTAACATCATTCATATGTTCTTCCTTTATTATTTTCTTAGGTTGGGATATATAAGGTTCAATTTTATGGTTTGGCAAGGGTTGAGGAGTGGATACAAGATTGGATGAGGATGGATGGACAAGAGGTACTTCATCAAAGTTTATTTAAATGGGTAGTTAATCATTAAGCAAGGTTTGAATATTTTCAGCTAATTCACTAGCTATGGCACAATGTCTACACTTACATTATTTTGTACTCCTATTTCTTCTTGCTTGGATTTTATCTTTTGAAGGATTAACTGGGGTATTTGACAACATATGTTTCTTTTCTTCCTTTGTAGGAGGAATTGAAGAAACTACCATGGGTTGGGAGACTACCATGTTCTTGGGTATATAAACTTGTTTTTCTTTGGGAGGTACAAAGTTGATTATACAATTATCCCTTGGACTCTTATAAGATGGAAGAGGTCCAAAAATATAGCATACATGCTAGTTGGTTGAAGGAGGATTCCCGGTTTGGACTTAGGTTCCTCAACTACCTTTTGGGTAGGAGAAACGTCCATTGGAGTCATAGTAGGTTGAGGAACCTTAGGTGGGATATTACTAAGAGACAACTTAGCTATGTTTTTAGCTTTAAACTTTGATATGATATCAAAAATTGATCTTCATGAGGTTTAACATGTTCAATAGGTTGAGGCAAAAAATAATCCAATGTAAAATTTCCACAAGAAGCCAAAGTTTTAAACCCACTATGATAAATTATATGTATTTCATCCTCAAATGAAAACTTTATGCACTAATGGATAACATATGGGACTGCATTCATTAAGCATAACCATGGATAGCTTAACTTCAAACAAAATTGGTTCAACATTAGGATGATGGTGAATGAAACATCCAACTATTTGGGTCCAACTTTTAGAGGGAGAGTGATCAAACCTATCGTATGAAAAACATAACCATCATAATTTTTAACCATGCTTTCAATTGTTCATAGTTGTCTTTGTAAAGTTCATGAAGAAATAAGAATTCTTTAGTGATCACATTCTCCAAACATACAGGATCAATAAGTATTCCCCTTGTGGGTTTTTCATTAATTTGATCGGTGATATAGAGAGGAGCATCATATACATTTATAGATGCATAAATATGTGTGAAAGCAATGTCAGACAACAAAGTGATTTGGTCCTTAAGAGTTTGGACTTCTATTATATTTACCATGTTGGAAACATCATCATCTTCCTCATCATGATCACTACATTGCAAAAAGTTTGATTAATGACTTGGTAATGGCTTGGTGAATATTTGTAAGTCTTGATTAGGAAAAAGACTAATTTATTTCCTTTATCATTAACATCAACCAACTAGATTTGATTTGAATCAATGAGGTATTGCACTTGGTGCTTGGGACACATACATCATTTTGTATCATGTCTAGTGTATGATGATACTGACAAAATTATTTTGTATTAAATTTTGGTGGTAAAGGTTTACTTGTGTAAATTGGCCTAATTGCAGGTAATTGAATTGTGTTTTTAATTAATAATTACAATATTATCACATGAAGAGAATTAGGCAATTGTGAAAATTTCCTATATTTTGGTCTAAATTGATAAGGAGGGTTACTTGTAAAAGTGATATATGTGTTAATGTTATTGGTGATTTGAGGAGTGTTTATATTTATGAGGTTTATATTTTTCTTTTTGAATGATGGGTAATTTTTTTGAGGTATAAATTTTGATTGACCAATAGGAGTCAATGAAAATGTTCCTTCATACTGACTAACCAAAATTTGATAATCATGAAGGGTCGTACACAAGTGGGTAAAGGATGGATACTTCATCATTAAAATCTTGTCTCAAATATTAGGTTGCAAGTTTCCTATAAACACTCTTTGGATGTTAGTTTTAGGAAGACTATAGGAAATTTGTGAGTAGAGCAATTGGTATCATCCTATGAAATCTATTATAATTTCCTTGGGCCCTTCTTTACAATGCACTGCGTATGTTACTGTCACTTGAGGACCAATTTTTTCTTGAAAATGTTGGAGAAATGCACTAACAAGTTGTGTGAAAGATGTTATTGAGTTATTTGGAGATAAGAAAAACCATTCTAAAGTCATGTATTTCAATGTTCTAGGGAATATTTTTGCTAATATTTCATCTTCAAAAATGAAATCACTACATAATATGATGAAATTTGGCACATGGTTGTTAGGATATCCCTTACCATTATACTTTTGAAATTGGGGTATTTCAATGTTTGGAGGTATGGGTGTTTTAAGGATGGAAAATGAAAAAGGATTTTGTGTGAGATATTGTGGAGGTTTACCATTTTGAGTTTGATTTAATGTTGAGATTTGTTTTTGAAGTGATGTCATGTTTTATAAAATATTTATGACTAGATTATTGGGTGACGTATTTTGAGAGTTTGGTGAATATGGTGAACTAGAGCGAGTGAACAATGGGTTACTATGTTGCATGTTTATGAGGGGTGAGGAACATGGATGTGTTATGGGTGAGGTGAAAAAACTATAAGGATTCATAGTAGGAAGCATTAAGATTAGATTTATACCATTAGTGTATTGTATTGTTGATACTATGGTTGGAGGTGTAAATGTGGGAATATGAGGTATGATTATAGGCTCAAGGAAACTTGTTTTCCTCCATGGTTTTGAGCATTGGTAAATGCTTGAGTGCAACTAGTTTTCATAGGGATGTTTGCATCTACTATGTGATCTAGACTACATAACACTTCATTTCCTTGAGCATTATTTATTAATTTCCTTAGGTTATCCACAATAGGCACCATTTCTCTAGCTAAAGGTTTAGTAATTAGATAATCTTGCAAACCTTCTAAATCCTTGTCCAAGTGTTTTAGTTTCTCTTCAAGAACATGGGAAATAACAACCTACAAGCCTACATGAATGGTGGGTTATGAGGAATTCATAGGAAATGTGTGTTGAGGTATGGAATCCAAAATGGATTGGTTTAAATCTATACCTTGTGTAAAAGAGTTATGGGACTTAGGCTCCACAACATATGCAATAACAGTGTGGGATGTCATAAGTCTAAAACTATACCTCAAAGGGGTATTAGCAGTAGGACACCAAGTCGTGAAGCTCATATGAGATTCAAAACACTTAAGTAAGCTTACTATGAAAGGAAAATTACAAGATAGTTACAAAATCTTAGATAGTTTTTAAAAACAAAAAGCAAAGGCATTTAGGGAATATAGAGATAAATCTATGATTTAAATATTAGACAAATTTAGCAGGTCAGGGGCGTGATGTGCCCTAGATTAGCAAGGTACTTTTATTAATCTAAAATTTTAGATGTGTGTTATAGTGTTTGATAGTCCTTTTCTATGAATGTTCAGGTTTGAGAGCAAATAAATTTCCAAGAATGCACATAATTGTGATTTTTCTATGTGAAAAACAATTATGCATGCAAATTTTAGAATTCTTAAGTAATTTAAATGTGAATAAAAATAGAATTTTTAGATTGTAAAGTACAAAATTTGACTGATTCTAACTTGAAAAATTTAGAAATTGAAGATATTTCAATGGTTTTTCCATAACAATAATACACTTTTTGCACTTTTTCACTATATGCATATGCCTAAATGACTAATTTGAATAATTTAAAAAAAGAAAGATTAAATAGACCAAATTTAGATTTATCAATGCAAGTATAAACTAGATCCACTTTGTAATAACTGAAATTAACCCAAGATGCCTTTTGGATGTAAAATGCAATTCAATTTTTCAAAATTTCAATGCTTTTTTATGATGAATATGTATGTCTAAATTCAAACAACCTAATATCACACTCGGATTTTAAAATGATATGCTCCATATTTTAGAAGATCTAAAGTGTTTGAAATAGTTAGGTTCACCAAAATTTTTGTTTGGGAAAAGGGATGTAGATCCTAAATCACACTTCTCTCAATTTTGTTTCAGTTGGATTAAAAATTATCTCAAAAGCCACTTGACTACAAACCTCAATCTAGAAGGTTGAGAATGGTGGAACAGGGTTTTAATCCATTGTTTTTTGTGATGTGTGGTTGATTTATAATTGGATTGATTGTTAAGTGACTAATTTTTAGGATGAAATGATCTAATTAGATAAACTATGAAACCACAACAAACTATTATGATTTCTGAGAAATTGAACACAAGGATAGAAACATAGTCCAAAAATATAAAGATCAGACATAAAGGAACTTGGTGTGTAAATTTGAATATGAATTAGTTGGTCTATGGTGTGTTGCACCCTAGACTATCCTTCTGATTTTTAAGATCTAGAAACACAGGCTTGAAATCTCTAGTATGTAGTTCCTATTCTCCTAGGGTCATTGCCAAAACTTCTTCTGTTGATGAGAAAATCCATTTTCTATGACTTGACAACTTGTAGGAATTGAATGAATGAATGAGAAATTAACCTTTATCTTCCTCTTATTAACTTTAGAATATCAGATTCGAAAACCTACACACATAAAAGAGGGTGAAGGGTTGTGTCATATAGGGGCTTTCCTAATTCAACCATTTTGGTATTTCTACCTCCACAATGGCTATGACAATATAAAAAGAGAGCTTACCATCAATAGGGTAGAGTCTAAATGATAAAACAAGTAATGAATTGACTAATTCTATAAATCACCACTCATATCTACATTCCTTGATGGACTGAAGTCATGTACTTGTCAACTTCAAGGAGAATTTGATAGCTTGATTAAAGTCTTGCAAGTGTTAGTACTCACAAAAAAAAATGATCACAAAACATTGAAAAACTTATATTAAAACATGATGAATGATTGAAATGAATGGATGCTGCTAAAATATTGATAATTCTACTCTTGATTGCTCAATTTTCTCAATGAATTTCCTTCTGTGTGCTTCTAGGATTCATTAGTATTTCAAATGATGAAAATGACTAGTATTTATACATAATTCTTCTAATTTCACAAAAATAAAATGTCAATAGACAACAATTAAAGTTTAAAATTTAAACAATAAAATGTTGACACATACATATTCAAATTCGAACCAAAAAGAGGTGGTCTCAAGCGTGGGGTGCCCTATACTAGACCCATTATTTTCGGGGTCCAAAGTGTAGGGGGAAAATATTGAATGCTTATTTTTATTTCCCTTTTTTTTATTTTCTAAAGATGTATTTAAAATGGGTAATTAAATGCATAATTAGGTCCAAACACATATGGCGGAGCTAAACCTAGTGTGAAATTGTGAAGGGTGATAATTTTTAACACTACATCTTTAAGAAGTGTGTAATTGTTAGGATTTGGTGTTGTACACCATTGCATAAAATTTTATATTATATTGTTGTAATTAAATATTTATTTAGTTTTGGTGCACCAAGGAGGTGTTTCTAGCCACCCTAGGTAATTATTTGGGGCCACTTGTAAAGTTGTATTGTAACATTGGGTTATTATTTTACATGTATGAGACATGGGATAATGTTTTAATATTTGGGGAAAGTATTTAATAATGTAAAAAATTAGTACCTAATATTAAATGAGGGGTCAATGGTTTTGTGTTCACATGGTTTTATCTTACCACTCGGTTGTATTTGTGTGAGCTTGAGTCTATAAAAGAAAACACATGTTTAGTGGTTAAGGTTGGTTGGGTGAGTGGCTTGTCATTATTAAGTCTTTCTAAGGAATGCATATGTGAAGCATGGCATGGGATGTGTGGATTCATGCTTGGACACATGGAGGATGCATTCGAGATGGAGGATGCATTCGAGAGGCTTGATGCTTAAAAATTATTCATTGTAACTCTATAAGTGCATGTATTGTTTCACTGTTGAATAATAGATGAAGTATGGATGCATTTGGAGGTTCGTTTTTTCCCTCTTGAGGGTATATCTTGTGTTATATTGTGTCTTTTCTATTTGATATATTTATTATGGTTATTCTATAAGAGTGTATGCATGATTTTCTCTCATGAATTTTTGTAGGAAATGGATTAAAAGAAATAAGTATTAATGCAGTATTTCCTAACAAGTGACATGAGAGATTTCATGGTTGTGGGAGGTGTGAGCTCCCAAGTTTTGTTATAACCCTTATTTGAGTAGATCTAGTATAGATTTGAATCTAGGGAAATGCAGGTTATATTTGAGGCGTTACAAGGTATGGAACACATGTGTAGGTGTTGTTTTATAAATTTTAAATTTTGGGGTTTGTAGATTTATTAGGTTTATTATAGATTTGGGGTTTGAGAAATTTGGGTCAAGAGGGTTTTTTGGATTGTGCTTTCATATGAGGGTTTTGTAGGGGAAATTTCACAAATAACCTCTTGAGACAAAAAAAACCTCACCATTAGATCTAGGATGGTCAAGAAATGAAGATTCATATAAAATTTGTTTTTTTTCCACTATGAGAATATTTTTTTCCCAATTACCCCCCTCGGCCATATGGTAGTACAGTCGCCATTTCTATAGAATTACAAAAATTAATGTGGGTTGGTGGTCTACAAACCCTTGTACCCTCGTGGCCTAGGTAAGTTTCAATTTCCTTCTTTAAGAAATTGATATTTTATTTGAACTATTTGATATATATTCTCTTTATATATGTAAGGAAGCTAAGGTAGTAGAAAAACTTCCTACACTAATATTGAGAGGAGGATAATGAAAATCTTTACATATCGATGCAACAGTCATAGAAACTTAAAAAAAAATAAACATAAATATCATGATACCACAACACAATTATTTAGGTGGGAAAACCCTTTCGGGAGAAAAACCCCATGCTCCAAAAGCCACCCAATATATTATTAAGAAATCACAAATATTACAATATACTAGCAGATAAAACTTCTCACACGAGTATCACCAACCAGAAATCTAGAGGCAACACGATTGTATCAGACTCATAAAATACATCACAATACATAGTTGTAATGCAATTCCCTCAATAGAGTTTCCTTCTAGTGCAATTCAAGCCAATAAAATATCGACCATTAGATCTAAGACCTAATGATGAATGATCCAGATTTACAATAATAAAATATACTTAAAATTTGGCTTACCTATTAATAGTACCTTTTGTAATTGCAAGTTTGAGACACATTTTCCCAACAATATAATGCTTATGATGATGCTTCATATTCGTTAACTCAACCTAATTTTTTTGTAATATTAAGCTTTATGCTCATGTTCTATGTAAATAGTATGTATGACCATCTAAATCTCTTGTAACAAATACAACCTAGATTCTACTAAAAAACACAACTTAGAATTTATATTCATCCCTATAGTCTTATAAGATTATAAATCAATGACGGCTAAAACCCCTATAGATAATAAAGCATTTATTTAATTTAAATGTGTGAAGGTATAGGGAATTCATTTCCCACCATTAATTTTAGCTATAATTTGATTCTATGGGCTTATAAGCAAAGTCACTTGATAAAATTGTATGTATCCTAAAATTTATTATAGTTAATGTGTTTAGATATTGATCAATGACCTACAAGAAATTTTGAGCCAAGTTAACATTTCTCTCAAAATACACATATAAACCAAAAGAAACAAATAAGAATGATCAAATTATTAAAAAAATAATGGTGGTAATTATATTTTATAGTCCTTTTCAATGTTATGGTGTTTTTAAAATACCCTTTCTACATGTGGCCCAACACCTTTTGTTGAACACCCAAAATATTGAGAGGGGGCCTGAGTGAATCAATATTCCTTGAAACTCATTAACTTTGTCAATTCAAGCATTCAATCAAAGCATCATATTTAACTTGCAGTAAATGAAAGGAACATATAAAGAATGCATCACATCAATAGAAACAAGAACACCAAATTTTACATGGAAAACCCAAAAAGGGAAAAACCATGGTGAGGATTAGCTCACAATATATTAAAACTAGTTACAATGTTTGATACAAAAAGGTGGACTCACTATCCAAAAAGAGAAAGGCTCATTATCAGTGGCTCACTACCAAAATAGAAAGAGATAGAAAAAAGGGTGGCTCACTGCCAAATATGAACTGCTAATAATGCATCTAACAAATACTAAAGATACAGTTCCACTGAAGCTCAAAAAATTGATTTAATACACTTCATACTTCACCACAACTATAATTCACACTTCTTTGCACTAGATATCACACACAAACACTCTATCTCCTTATTCACATAATGAATCAACCTTGTATATATACCGCAAACATCCAAAACATCAATTAGGTTAGCCTAATTAGGTGTACCGTGCACCACATAACTTGTCAGCCCAAAACATCAACATAGATGTCTTGCGAAAAGAACCAAAATTTGTAACACATTAAAATAGGCTGGCATGACCTATAATCACTCCTATGATACTCCTTACACAACTCAACTCCATATGAACCCAAAATACTTAAGTCGACACCAGATATCAAAACTAGCAAAGTAGTAACAAAATGAACCAATCGCTCACTCACAAATTATCATCACACAGACCATAACACACTTTCCACTTGGAATGTACACATCTCTAACATCTATAAGTTCACTACCACAAAACCGCATAACATAATATTCATTTATGGTGGAATGCAGAGCATTCCAACATACACTATCACAACTTAGTTGATACTTTTCCAACCATATCTTTAGCTATGGAAGACATCAAGTCATGAAAATATGAATTTAGACTCTCCCAACATGCACCAAAATTACCTTAAAACCACATAACTAGATTCTTCATAGTAGAGCAATTCAGACCTCAAAACCGGTTCACTAAACACTAAAATTTCACTCTAAGACATAGGAAATTATCCAAACCATTTTTTCTTCTCTAGAACAACACTTCGACATACCTGTCATGGGTTGCCATCAATGAAAACACCATATACTATCATTCTCATCAATATTCATCAATCTCCCCACTCAACAATCTCTTCACATCATTATGCTCATGTTGCCAACAATCTCCTCAATGGAAAAAAAACTTCCAACAATCTCCCCCTTTGTCATTGTTGGCAACACTCCTAGCCAAAACTACTCCCCCTTTGACATCAAGGGAAAAGGGTACCAAAGGGATATTTCTTTACTTTTCTTTACTCCCCCTTATAGATACATTTACATCAAAGTAACTCCACCTAAAAATGTTATCCATTACCAAAATAATAAATACTTATATTGCAACATCATCAAATACTTCCACATATGTACATTGCATTCAAGAAAAAAAACAATAATGTACATCTTAACTTGTGGAGGGTAAAATACCCTAATTAGACACTTTCAATTTTGCAAGGTGTGCCTCCCAATATTTCTTTGCTATCTCCAACTCCTTCTTAGTGAAGGAAAGTATAACACACTAAATTTCAAGCTTCAAATGGATTCATCCAAAGAACTAGGTACCAAATCCTTTTGCAAAATCTTCTTAGCATCATCCAAAATTCCAATCAAAGATGTAAGTCTTACACTTATCAAGTCTTTGAGTTGACTATATTGCACGGTGATTTTCTCTGTCTGTTCTTACATATGAAAGAACTAACCATGCCAATTTTCAATAACATCCCTTTTTGTGCACCATCTGCATCACTAAACGGATCATAAAAACCAAAGGCCTAAGCAATTTGTGACTCTATTGAGTCCATTTGGTCCTTAATGCTCTTTGTAGAATTAGGCCAATTTAAAGAAAATTGAAATAAAACTTTAGCTTCTTCCACACAATTTTGAATATCATTGAAGTTGCTTTGCAAATTACCATGTGAAATGGCACACTTTCTAGAAAAATATGCTAACATTTTATCATTTACCTTGTTCATTTCCTTTTCCAACTTCTCCTCTAAACCGATAGAGTATTCCTTAAAGGAATCAAGAGGTAGCCTTAGTTGTTGCACATTGGATAGAGAATTGTCAAAATTTGCATCGGGGAAGCTATCCTACAACACTTTTACTACTTCATCAATCATTTCAACACTCTTATGGTGTGTCTATAGTATCTCCATTCTGGAGGCATGAAAGGCATCACCAATTTGCAATTTATGCAGGGGAGATATTTTATCCATATCTACTTGTCCTTGTTGCATGTTAATCTATAATAACTATGTTGAAACCATTAGTTGGAACTATAGCTACATATCTAGTAGAATTTTCAATGAATCTCCAAAGGATTCACCAACTGTTTGAGCACTTTCTTCTTCCTTCTTCTCACTCTTTTCCTTCTCTTTGTTGAGCACACTATGTTCCTCTTGTACTTTATCCTTCTCTAAGACATCTTGTTTAACTTCTTCTCTTTTCTCATTATTAGTCTTCTCATTTGGAGGAGGCATGTTCTACTCACTTTGAGTTTTATTTTTCTTTAGGATGTCCTATTTCTCTTCTTTCTTCCCTTCATCAACAACATTCTCCATATCTAGAGGGATGTTACTAGAACTAGCACATCTTCCTACCCAAGCTTATCAATCATCTCTTCATCTGGAGAGATGTTACCCATCATCATATTTTCTTCTCCACCCTCAATCTCATTCACATGCTTAGATTTCTCATTAATAGGTTCATTGGATTTTGAAATAGTTGTATCATGTTGAAATTTCTCTTCATTGTTTGGAGACATTCCCAATCCTTTTTCTAGGTTTGCAACCCTATGCAGTGTCCATTTTTAAGCCTTTCAATGTCCTATTTATCTTTGATCATCGGAGTCTTGACTCTTTTCTTTTTTTTTTGAATTTTTTGTTGTACAATTTAGACAATTTTTGCCTATCCTCAACTATAAGAGAACCAATCTTCTCCAAGAAAATGTCTTTATCTTCACATCTTCTTATATAGCTTCTTTCCTTCTTGCAGTTAAGACATTCTTCAAGATATCAGGCAATTGGTTCTCAATCTTATCCAAGCTGCTATCAAAAACTATCATATACTTAACTATGGCTTCTTCAATGGTTGCCTTGTCTTCATCGTTAGACTCCAGATACATTTTAGTTGTGTAATACCCCGCCACGTAACCTTATAGAATGTTGCAATCACTACGAAAGTGTAATAATTTTTCTTTTAAAAGTGTATTATTACATGTAACATAACATCATAAATGCAAACATTCCCTAAGATAAATGACAACGCAGTACATGCAAATTCCATAGATAACAAAAGTAACTAAACATAGCATGTGATTAATTCTCATAAACTTAAGAACATACATTCAATAACAAATAAATTACATCACTGAAGGTATAAAGTACAAAAATGATTCATTCTTACATTGCATTTATAATAGCAATTACAATACTCATTTAAAAATGAGGTAGGTCATACAAAAGTGTACAATTACAAGTTACAAAAATTCTCCTTGATTACAATTGAGGAGTGATACATAAATAAGGTATCCACTGATACAAATGAGACATAAGAGAAAGTGCATATCCACACGCGAGCTCTCCAATCAAGTACCCGTCCCCACAAACAAGAATTGGGGACCCAACGGTGTAAGGTGCACATTACACCCAACCAAGTGGTACCCGTAGGCCCACCCCCCATGCTAGGAGATAGTAAAAAGGTTCCCTAGACATAACCTACAATCCCTAGACACAGGAAAAACCATCGACAAAACTATACAAGTACAAACTTAACATAATGGTTATATTGCTTCCAGAATTGAAGGATCAAGTACTATAGATTCACAAAGATATTGCTATTATAGGTGGAGTGTCATCACAATGTTGCATGGGTTACCCAGGAAAATCTTCCTAGGTTTTGACCCCCATCTTGGGTTACCCTGGTAACCTCTTACAAAACCCGGCCCCACATGCAATCTATTGTGGAATTGATTATCTTTCATAGAAACAAGATAACAATTTTTCCATTCTAGGCCTTCTCGACTCATCCCCAAGTCTGAACTAGCCCTTGAGTCCATGAGCGAGGCATAATTAATCCAGTTAAAGGTTTTAGACAACCTAATGTATTGATTTAGTTTTCACTGATTAAACTAACTCTACATGAGTTACCTAGGCACCACTTTGTGTGCCGACCCTCATAAAGAGCCACTCCCTTAATAACAACATAAGGAAACTAATTCCACTAACTATGGGTAGACAAGGTGCACATAATCCAACATCAAATACCAACTATATAACAATAAACGTCACAACCCGTTCATAGACTAGGTGTCTAAACTGAAAAGAACTATTTGCACTACCCAAGTTAACTCAAACCATTGTATCCAAAACACATAACAACTCCTCACATAAAGTAAACTTATCTGGAAGACTTACTAACTCAATTGACTCAAATTGCCCATAAACGTGCACAGGAGATATCACAACTTAAAAACAATTCAGGCAATTAAATGATCTATTATTCAAATTTCCTAAATCCAATTAAATCAATAACATTATACTTGAAATCAATTGTCTTAAATATAATTTCATTCTCAAATAATAAGGAATTTAAAATAATTTGTTTATCTCTAATTTCGCAATAACACATCATAATAAACATCAATTTCTCTATTTAAAATATTTCATTGTAAATTAAATTCCTAATCCATGCACTTATCACATTCATCATAATAAAATAATCATTTAAATATTTATACTTAAATATTTATACTTAAATATTTATATTATTTAATTATCAATAACAAATTTACAATTATTAATTTCCTAACAATTTATAAATATATATATAAATACAATATATACATTATATATAAAATATATTATAATAATATATATTATATATAATATATATATTATAAATATAATATATAATTAAAAATAAAATAAATTAAAATTAAAACTAAATAAAAAAGCGATTTTCATGAGTTTGCAACCGCCATTGCAAACATAGGTTTTAACCTTGTGTGTGGGGGTTGGCTGCTACACAACCTTCCCCAAAGGGCTACAGCTGTGGATGGTAGTTCCATGTGCTGCCTGTGAAGGTAGCGCTAGGCGCTGCCCTCCACACCGCCTCCCTAGTGGGGGTTGGCTGTGGGGGTAGCCGAACCTCCACTTTTTTTTTAAATATTAATTTAAAAAAAAAAATTCAATAACCTGCGATTAATGATATCGCCATACAGAAGAAACATATATACCCAGAATATAATATATATATATTTCTTCAAACAATGTTCATGTATGTATATATATATATATAAATTCAAAAACTTTATTTGGAGCAAATATTTTCATATAGCCTTCTACAGGAGGAATATTTGACAGAGGTTTTAATTTCACAATTTTCACAGAGGATTTCAATTTCCATAACAAAGGATTTTATTTTCAATCCAATTTCTCAAAATATTATCTATAGGAAATATTTAGAAAAAATCTTACAGTGGTTTCCATTTCCCGAGTTTAACCAGAGAATTTCATTTACAAATCTATAGAGGTTTTCTTTTGAAACTTTATATTGTTTAACAATAATTTCCTATGAGGCTCTCTGATTTTATTGTAAAGTTTTCTATAGAAGCACAAAATCTTTTTGGTAATTTTACACAGAGAGGCAACAAGTTTTCTATAGAAATGTTTTCAACAAAATTTTCTACTGAGAATAATTCAATATAAATATTTTCTACAGAAGCTTTAATCAAATTTTCTTCTTCAGGCAATCTTTCCATTTAAAAAATTTAACGAAAATTCTACTAAATTGAATTTTGTACAAGCAATCTTTTCAAATCAACAAAATAAATAAATAAATAACAAGGAACATGTTTTTCTAAAGCTTGAAGAATTGAATGTTGGAGCAAAGCTTCGCCTTCTGAGTACAATTTCCAAAGCCCTTTCCAAAATCTCCACTTCCAGAAAGATGCAAAATACTGAACTAGAAAATAATCCCAAGAACCTCTTCTAAAATTTTTAACCAAAAACCCAAAAACAATTTTCCAGCAATTTCCTTTTTCTTTTCTTTTCTGTGAAGTGACTTCTTGCCTTTTCACAGTTATGGCAATATTCTCTCCAAGAATAATCTTTCAACAAGAGTTTTGCATTTAATTTTACTCATGCACATGGCTAATCTAAAATATCTTCTAAAAAACTCTCAGATATTTTCTTTTGATAATTATAAAGAATTTATACTATTTTATTAATTTAAAAATTCAAAAATTAATATCATTTACTTTATGCAAATTTAAAATTCCAATTCACATAATAGCATCAAATATTTATATTTAAACTTTTCACTCAATCAAGAAAATTTAATCAATTAATTTATTTACTTAATAAAATAAATTTAATCACAAGGAATAAATTATTTTACCAAATAAATTAATTTAATTAATTAAATAAAATAAAAAGCTTTTAACAACATTATTTAAAATTAACTAAATAAGCACCGAATCATTAAAAACATTAATCTAACATTAATTTCATAAAATAAACCTTGTATAGATAAATAACAATTAACAAGGAAAATGTAGACATGACAACCAAACATACCAGACATAAACTGACGACACACTGTGACTAGGTTTCTGGCTAGACTAGGAAAAACCTCGTTACTATCTCCAAATCAACATTACCGTTGAGCCTGGACACACTCAGACCTATGACACTAGGTAGATTCAATGTCATGTACTTGCAATCCTGTAATCAAACATATATCGTACATGTATATACATAATCCAAGATTCAAACACACCGTGAAGAGAAAATTGCAGAAATCACGGGGCACTCGCAAGCGAGTGATGCAATACCATTCTCTTCACCAATACAATGTTACATTGAACTGACGAAATAAATATCAATTAAACTACCATGAGCATATATAGCAATATCATCTCAAGTAAACATCTATGCTAACATAAAGCATGTCACAAATAATCACCATCCAAATAGTGTATCATCACATCATAAAATAAATCCTCCATCGCTCTACTGTTAGCGATAAAATACATCAAAACAAAGTATCAGGGTCTATCAAAGTAAAAACATACTGTCAGAAAACATAAGCAAAATAGAGGGGTACTACAAGTTGTCTCTTCCAAGAGAACAAATTTTGAAATGCTATTAAATAAAGCATCAAACTTCAAAGGGATATGTTCCCTTACCATAGGGGTCTTTTCTTTCTTCTCCCCCTTGTATTTAGGAGACTTCTATCCTTCTCTTGACTTCTTTTCTCTTCTTTGAATCTTGAAAGATTTCTTTTCTCTTTCCACTTCTTCTTCACTTTCAGTATCAACTTGATGTTAACCTCTTTTTTTTGGCACTAGTTTCTTCAGTAGAGAAGCTTGAGATTTCTTCTTCTTTTGAACCAATTTAGGTCCTTCCTCCTCTTCTTCTTCTTCATGCTTGCAACTGATATATTTCTCCCTTGTTTCCTTTTCTTTTCTTCTCCTCTTAGGGTCCTTTTTCTACTTAGGGACACTAGATGTAGCCTTCTTCTTTGAACTCGCTGCAAGCTTAGTTCTAGAGGACTTTAAAACAATGGGAGAGGGGGTAGAGGTCCTAGATGACCTTATTTTACTAGGAGTAGCCTTCGGAGGAGCAGGTGCACTTTTGGATTTCTCTGTGGGGCTCTCCAGTGAACCAACAATCTCCTCCAACTGTGCCTTCATCTTTTCAATATTTTTCTTTATCTCCTTTTATTTTTATTGCAAGTGCACTTCACTGGATTTATCTGCATAAGTTCCAAACCTATCCATAGGTGGATCTCTTGGTTTTATCAAAATAATTTCTGTAAATCTAGTAAGCTCTTTTGTTGTAACCTCATATCCTAGCTCTAGGATCCAAACAATTTTAGGTTCAACTACTTCCATAATGTAGTTATCTCTACTGACCATGAAAGTGATGTCACTTTTTTACTTCTCAACTATACTTTTTTGGGATTCTCTCTTTCTTGCATTTTTTCTTAAAAAGACTTGAAGATACCCCACAACATAGAATTATAGGTTTCTAGGCTCCCTAACCTTCTCAAGTGGTCTCTAATCTGAATTGCAACATGAATGTTGTCCAACCACACAATATTCTTTGTACCAAGAAATTCTCTAATAAAGTAGAATAATAAGCATATAATTAGGGTACCATACCAGAAAGGATACTGAGATTCTTTGGTCTTCTAAAGATTCTCCATCAATTGTTGTCTTAGAGTTTGCACAGATCAATATTTAGACCTTCCTTCACCATATGGTGAGAAGTATGAATCATGGTAGCTGACACAAAGTTCTCTCTATTTATATAATATACCTTATATCCAATCACCATCAATGCATACTTAACTATCGAATCATCAATGTCCTTCATTGTTAGGGCATGCTTTTCAAATTTTGTATTAGTGAGTTTCATTACCATTTCATTCTTCATGACCTTCATTGTTGAAATGGGTCCATTTGAGCATAATCCTATGAAAACCCTAATAGCTTCATTGATTATGATGTGTGGCATATCCAACCACATGAAATTATCATGAATTGAACTAAGCACATACTTTACCCACTCATCCTCATGGAAAAAAATTGGAAATTTATTCCATACATCTAGATTCTTCTCCGTAAAAATTCCAAATTTAGGTTTCAATTCAAAATCATCTCCTGTCAAATAATTTACCCAATATTCTGCAATCTTCAAATGATCATATTCTTCCATTTTCATGTGAATGTAAGTATGCACATCCTTTGTGTGCATCACACCATATGGAACCCTCAAGAATGTGCCTTCCAGATCCATTTTCGTGGATTTAAATGGATGTTTCTTAAAATTAGGTCTCAGTCATTCCAATACATCAACTACATGTGGAGTATACATCTTTGAATCACTTCTAAAACTAGGGTTAAGTAGGAAATTGTAAATACCTTTGGAATTCTTTTCCAGTTAGGGTTTCACACAACACACCAAATGCTTCAAATCGCCTTTGCTCTTCTTTTCTATTCTTCAAATACTTGATCACAAATGACTTTTTATTATGCAAAATTAAATATAAACCTTTTTATGGTGATCTAATTTGCATTGAATGCTATAGATAAAGTTATGTAGAAAAGCTAATAGACCCACACTATGTTGACACAGTCATCTTCAATCACTCCACAGATCTTTGCAACAAGAAATTTCATACCAAAAATACCATCAACAAGTCAACCATGTTGATATGCACATGTAACAATGTGCTGAAAGCGTTAACACCACAACCTTGGTGAGGGCTTAAGGATTTTCTATTAAAACTCCCCCTGAGCCAAAGCTCTTCATCTAGTTTCTAGAGGAAACATCTGCACTAGGAGCTGACATAGACTCATTCTTTACTTCACTCTCTTCTTTATTTTTCCAAATCTTTTTCATTTCCTTCTTCATCTCAATTGGATCCACTTTTTTTACCGGATCATTCTTCTTCTTTTGTGAAACATAGGGTTTCACATTCTTGGATTTGCAGAACTTAGCTATGTGTCTTTATTTGTTGCAAATGTGACATATGCTTCCTTTTTGAGAAAGCTTACTTCTTGTCATTCTATATCTGCATTCAAAAATCTTATGCCCAAATCCATTGCATGTATAATAGTATCCATTGAAATATTGAAACATCATGCCATTATTGTAACCACTCATCATCTAATTTCTGCCTTCACTAACTTTATGACCAAATCTATTACATGTAAAACAATGAATAGGAAATGATTGAAGATTTTGATTCATTTTGCTTCTACACTTTATATCTCCATTCCCAAATTTATTGCAAGAGTAACAATAACCATTAAAAGATAAATACCTTTGTGCAGTAGGTTATCTGATAGGAGGCCTTTTGAATTTTTTCTTCTGGCTCTGGATCTATCTAACATTGATCTTCTTATCATTCTTCTTTTTAGTAATGTTTAGAGTTTGATTTACCTTTTAACTTTCTCCTTTCTTAAACCCTAATCCTTCTTTGTCCTTAGAATCCTTCTAATTTGCAATGATCTCATCAAGCATTGTGGAGCTTTTCTTGAATATCTTCTTCAATCTTTGCTTTCTCTAGAACTAATCTCAAAGTCAGAATCTCTTGTTCAAGCTTTGAGCATTCTTTAAATTTGTCTTTAATTTGGTATTCAAGTATTGTTCAACTCTTTTTCCTTCATCAACTTGCACTTTCAAACCATGATAGTCTCATTGATTGTTTGAGATTCTCATTTATTTCCTTAACTCTTTCTATAGCTTTCTTGATTTTCTCTCTCAACTTCTTGATACACTCATTTGCATCATTAAGATACTTCCTTGTAGCCATGTGTTCAATCTCTAAGATATACCTCAACAATCAAGCCAATTGAAGGAACCAAGCTCTGACACCAATTATTGGACACCCAAAATATTGAGGGGGGAGTGAATCAATATTCCCTAAGACTTATTAACTTTTTCAATTCAAACATTCATTCAAAGCATCATATTTAACTTGCAGTAAATGAAAGGAACATATAAAGAATGCATCACATCAATAGACTCAAGAACACCAAATTTTATGTGGAAAACCCAAAAATGGAAAAACCACGATGATGATTAGCTCATAATATATTATAACCGGTTATAATGTCTGATACAAAAGGGTGGACTCATTGTCCAAGGAATCACTGTCCAAAAGGTGAAAGGCTCACTACTGGTGGATCACTTCCAAAGGGCTCACTACCTAGAATAGAAAGAGATAGAAGAAATGGTGGATCATTTCCAAATACAAACTACTAACAATGCATCTGACATATGCTAAAGATATAGTTCCACTGAAGCCCAAAAAATTGATTTAACACACTTCATACTTCACCACAAATATAATTCACACTTCTTTGCACCAAATATTGCACACAGACTCTACACACACAATCCACTTATTCACACAATGAATCAACCTTGTATGTATACCATGACCAATTAATTAGTTTAGCTTAATTAGATGTACCATGCACCACATAACCTGTCGGCCCAAAACATCAACACACACACCTTGTAGAAAGAACCAAAACATGTAACACATTAAAATAGGTCAAAATGACCTATACTCACTCCTATGATACCTCTCCTTACACAAATCAACTTAGGATGACCCCAAAATACTTAGGTTGACACCGAATATCTAAACTAGTGTAGTAACAAAATGAACCAACTATTCACTAACAACTCATTACACGGACCAAAAAAACACTTTACACTTGGAATGTACACATCTCTAACATCTGTAAACATTACCACAAAAATACATAGCATAATATTCATCCATGGTGGAATGTGGAGCATTCCAACATACACTCTGCACCACTAACACTATCACAACTTAATCGATACTCTGTCAACCATATCTTCAACTATAGAAGACATCAAGTCATGAAACTCTAGATTTAGACTCTTCCAATATGAACCGACATTACCTTAAAACAACGTAACTAGATTCTTCATAGCGGGGAAATGCAAACCTCAAAACTAGTTCATTGAACACTGAAACTGCACTCCAAGACTTACATAATTATCCAAACCATTTGGTCTTCTCTAGACCAACACTTCTGCATACCTTTCATGGATTATCATCAATGACGCCACCGTAGAATTCCATTCTCACCAATCTTCACCAATCTCCCCACTCAATAATCTCTTCAAGTATCATCATGCTCATGTTGCCAACAATCTCCTCAATTACAAACAAACTTCCAACACCTTTCCCAATAGTAAATTTATGCATGGCGATGAAGGGATCTAACCCTTGACCCCACCTATATTATGATAGGATCACATCCAAGCCACTACCATTGGAACCTATTTGGGAGCACTACCCTCTTGAACCCCACAAGGGGTGTTGTCCCTTTACCTCATTAATAGTTACCACTTGTAAGCCCTTTCTTCAACATTATAAAAATAATAGCATATGGTAGGAAAATGTTGACGAATATAATTTTTCAAAGGAAGGATTCACCATGGTAATTAATCCCATTAGCTAGTATTTGTTAAGATTTACCAAGATGTTTTATAAATTTCTAGTAATGTGCATAAATTCACAAGGAAAACTAATAATTTTTTCAAAAATATTAAAAATCCACCATGAAAATTAATTCTCTTAGCTAACATTCACTAGGATTTTATATTCGAAAATTTTAGGGTCCTTTTCATAAAGTAATCATACTAATAATGGTGGTCAATTCTAATATGATTCCCCTATAATCATGTTTTTACACATATTATATATATATATATATATATATATATATAATCAACCACTTATCATTTGATTTATTATATTAAAATAAAAATGAATTGAATCCAATCCACTTTTTAATCAAGAAAATGACAAGGATCAAACCTATGCATGTGATGGATTCATAATCCACTACCTTTAAACCACTTGGCTATGTCCACCCCAAAATAATTAATAGTCTATACCTATAGTCACTTCATTCTAAGAAGAATGGTTCTAAGCCCCAAAAATAAATAATACATTACTCATTCTTAGTTTGTTATTTTAGATGGTAATCTTTAAATAAACATGAAATTGAATTTATCATAAGTCCCATATATTATAATATCATAATATGATTTTACATTTTATAAAGATATTACATAATCTTACAACTTCTTAAACACTTATCAAAGAATCTAAAACATGGTAAAGAGAATCATATCAAAGTGGGATGTCCTCTTTCCCATGTGAGGATAAAATAATAAATAAATACAAACAATAGGATGTAAGGTTGAGACACCTTCCCCAAAATTCTCCTACTTGTCAAATACCTCAAAAAAGATAAAAGGCGAACTCCAACACTAAAATATAACTACTAGGAGATATGAGGCTCGTAAATTCACTACATCACTTAAGATCATCTATGCTCACTAGCTTTGTTAATGCATTTACAACATGCTACAAAGTTCCAAATTTCTTTGATATTGTGCTATTATCCTCTACCATGTCATGAGAAATACTACTAGACATATATGTGTTTCATATTTTCATGAAAGATTAGGTTCTTTTCCAAACACATGGAGCTATGAAAATCACAAAGAACTCTTATAACTCCTTGACTCAAACCTAAATTTGAGAAAATATCTTAATCCAAATCATCTCATTATAGGAATGATTAGTTTCCATGTAGTTATCCTTTGTAGTGGATAAGAAAACCACATATTTCTTCTTAATCATCCAAATGATAGCACCATCACATAAACTAAAAACATATCCACTATTGGATCTTATATTGTCAACATATCCTACCAAATATAAATCCATGAATATCTATTGAAATTTGGTCCTTTATAGAATCACCATGATAACAAATAAAGTACTCAAAAATATGTATAAAGACCCTCATAACTATATCCCAATGTTCTCATCTAGAACTAGTCATAAAATGGATCAAGACTACCACTACTCAAGGAATTTCTAGTCTAGTATAGACCATGACATATATCAAAGTCCCACCAATACTAGTATAGGGCATATAAGTTATGTCCTTCATCTCACTAGGTTTAGTTTGATGTTTCTCCATAGATAACTTGGTCCCCAATTAAATAGGAACACTCAATGGTTTACAAATTGGCGTATTGAATCTCTCCAATATAGAGTCCACATACTTAATCTAGCCCAACTAATTTTTTTACTCTCTTATCTGGTATCTCTCAAATCCTTGATATCAAAATTTATTGAAATATCAAACTTAAAATCATAAATAACATTCTTATTGTTACAAAAATAATACATCATCTATGCATAATGTGATAATAAAAAATATTATCTAGTTTATAATAAACACAATGCTTTTCTTTATATCTCTAAAATTTCAGTCCCAACAAAAAAAATTAAAATGTTGGTATCACATTCTAGGAGACTATTTGAAACCATAAAATAAAATAAAATCTACAAACCAAAGTTTCTTTACCTCTTTCCACATAGTGCTCAACCTAATTCATGTAGATCTCTTCTTTCAAATCACCATGTAAGAATGGTCTCTTCACATCCATCTAAAATGTCTCTAAATAAAAAATTATTTCTATAAATAGTAGGAAACTAACATATATTAGCTCAACAACTAGGAAAAAATATTACAAAATTCAATCCCCTCAACATGGGAATATCATTTCACAACCAAGATTTCTTTGTATTTTTAATATTTCCACCCAATTCTAACTTATTCTTGAACACCCATTTACATCCAATGATTTTTCACCCATAAAGTGATGGTACCAAGTTTCATGTGTCATTCTTACTTAATGTAGCCACCTCCTTGTCCATAACCATTCTCTAGGATTCAAAATCATTAGTATTGTTAATCAAATAAAATACATCTCCAATCAGGAGGGGTATACATTTCTAATTATTTTATTTAATGATTGGACCTTCTCAAGAGCTAAGGTGGTCTTGGGTGGTCGTTGAATTGCATTTTTCATCCCATCCTCTTCTATCTACAATGCTATGGAAGAAGTTTTAATCTCTCTAAAATATCACTTCTACTATATATAAATTTGTTAACCACAAGGTCCCAAATCTTGTATCCTTTTATATTTACACTATAAACAATAAAGATACATTTTATTGTATTGTTTTCAAACTTTTTCCACTTCTCCCTAGGCACATGTATATATGCCTCATAAAAAAATATATTAAGATGCTTTAATGAAGGCCTATTTCCTACCTATACCTATATAGAGCTCTTTTCAACAAGAGTTGATTTGGGAGACCTATTAATTAGGTAACAAATTCTAGCAATGACTTCTACCCAGAGCTTCTTTTCCAAGCCATCTCCACTAAAAATTCTCCTAGTCCTCTTCATCAACATCATATTCATTATTTTTGTACTATATTCTACTACGATGTATATGGAGTTTTTTTATACATATCAATCTCATTATCTTTATCAAATGTATAAACATCTATGGAATGAAACATACTATCATTGTCAATCCTCAAAATATTTATCTTCTTACTTGTCAAATTTTCTAAAAGAGCCCTTAACTTCTTAAAATGACTAAAGACTATTGATTTACTCATTAATTAATACACCCATGTCCTTCTAGAATAAGCATCTATAAAAAAAATTAGACATACAAAATCATCTTAACATCTTTTCCATACTAATGTTAAATCACCAACTAATTAAATAAATATCATTTAATTATTCTAACCCAATGCGACATCTAATTAAATAGTTTTATTATTACCTTAATTTATATCTCATGTATAATTAAATAATATTATTATTTAATTATTTCAAATTCCACCTCACACAAATAATTAAATTAGATATATTTTATTGTTTAATTTACCTATATTTTCTCCACCATTTTTAAAAACAAATATGTTTCCCTTCCAATTTTTATGGTTACAAAAAAAAACTATTTACAGTAAAAGAAATTTTAGCTATTCATCCTAACAAATTAAATATAAACCTTTTAGTTTCTCCTTGATCCTAGGAAACTACTCTAATTGAATACACACCAAAAATATCATCCTAAAATCCTCATTGTCTATCCTCTCTATTAAAAAATATATAAATTGGTACATCATCATATACAAACAAACTAATAATATCTCATGGTACATGCTACAGAGATTTTGACTAGCCACATCTCATCCCTTGAGAAAATCTATTTGCAACAATGGTATTTAGTAAAAATTTTCTTGTTTTGTATTTTGAATTTTTGTTATGCAATCAAAGGTGAATATTAAAATAGGATTTCAAAATTTTCTTGTTAATCTTGTGTTGACAAAAACATACATAGTATAAGACTAGAAATAAAAGGAACATTAATAGGACCAAATATATCTTAATGAATTGTCCAACACCATAGAAGATCTATGAGACTTAAAATAAAGCTAGACATAGTTCTATTTTCTATATACATAATATTCATAGAAATCACATTCAAGAGTACAATTATTCATCTCCTTAACAAGATTTTGGTTTTCAAGTTCATTGTACCCTTCTCACCTATATGGCTCATTCTCTAGTGCTATAGCATTTTTTTCTCCATAGGTAACTTATTCTTAGAAGAAAGTGTAACACCCCTCCATTTTGCTCTTTGATCGAACATTGTTCTTCTATGATATGCTTTATTTATGTTGCATTGTGACTATGGAACTTAGTTATTTTAACCTCTATCTGTTAAGCGATGTAAACATTATGTTTTGATGTGATGGTACTTTATTCAGATGTTATTATTATTTCATGTTATGGATTACATTAGCATGTATATGAATTACTGATGCTTTATGTTTTGATTATATCATGGATGATTAGATGCGTCGGTTAGTGATATTGTATTGGTGAAGGGGACGGGATCACATCACTCGCATGCGAGTGCCCTGGGATTCCGCGATTTCCTCTTCACGGTGTGTTTTAATATATTATATGCATGTTTCGACACTCATATTATGTGCAGGATGTAGGTATAGGACATCGACTCCACCTGGTTTCACAGGTCTGAGCATGTCCATCGACCAATGGTATTGATTGGGAGATAGTAACTAGGTTTTCTATGTCAAACCATCACCCTAGCCATAATGTGTCGTCGGTCTGAGTCGGGTCCAGTGTTTTATGTTGTTAGTTTCCCCATTGGCTTTATATTTAAAATTTCAAGTTAAAAGGGATTAAATGGCTTTTGAAATTTATAAATGATTATTGTTTTGTCTTATTGAATTGTTGGGAAATTAGTGATTAATTAATTAATTTAATTTAATTAATAAAATAATCTAATTTTGAATTAGGTTATTTTATTGACTAATTAAATTAATAAGGATAAATTAAATCAAATTAGTTGGTTGGCTTAATGTGATATTTTGATTTAAATGGAAAAATAGAAATGAAGTTGAAAAGAATTCCTTTATGAAATTTTGAATTCATTTTGGTTAAGAAGAAATTTAATTGACTTTTGGTTGAAAATGAATTCTATTTAAAAGGATATTTTTGCAAAATGCATTTTGGAAATTGAATTGAATTTTTAAATTTGCAAAATAAAATATCTAAATTAGCAATAAATTTTGGTGGGTGAGTCCATTTTAGGGCTTTGACAAATTTGGAGAAGATTGCATAAGGAAATTAGGATTTTATTTTCTTTGGAATTTTTTTTTGGAAAAGGGAGGATTGAATTTTGGAGAACAAAAAAAGAAACTTGGATTGAAATTCTTAGAAGAAGATTGGGAAGAAAAGATTGAAGATTTGGGTGAAGTTGAATTAGAAAAGAAAGGGGAAAACCTCCATTGAAGAACTTCAAGCTTGGAGAGAACACAAGGTTCTTACTTGCTTATCTGAATTTCATTTTGATAGAAAATTAAATGTGTTCATATTCCTTGAAAGATTTAATCTCTTTGTAAAACCCATCTTAGATTTGTGTTTAAAATTTGAAATAAACTCTTGTGATTACAATGAGAAAACCCATGCCAAAATCTTATTTTGAATTTGAAAACATGAACAAAAGAGGGTTCCTATTGTTTTTTTTTTTAAATCAAAAAGTGTGCTTGCAAATTTAAATCTGCTGGATATCTTGTTTATGAAGAAAATTTCTTCAATTTAACTGTTTGTTTGAGCAAATTAAACACACATATATATATACATATATATCCATATACATATAAATAAATATATATATATGTGTTTATGTTTTCAATTGTTGACAAAAAAAAAAAAAAAATTAAAATAATTGAAACCCTGGTTCGGATTTCCGTTCGCGTCTGGGTTTTTTTTCCAGAAATGCGTTTTGTTTCTTTTAGTGAAATTTGTTTTTTTTTATGAAGATATTGTGAGGGTTTGGCTGGGGGGGTTCGGCCCCCATGGCGCCCCCATCATCTGGGGGCCTGCCTGTGAAGGCACGCGAGCACCGCCATTCACAGGCCGCGACCCCAGTGTGGCAGTCGCGCCCCTGTGTAACAGGGCCACCCAATACTTAGGGCTCACCGTATAATGTGTGTTTCTCTTTATTTGTTATTTTAATATTAGTAGTATATATTATTTCATACTTGTTACTTTGGTTATTTTAGTTTTATTTTATTTTTATTATTTTATTATTATTATTATTTAAATATATTTAAATATGTATTATATATATAATATTTGAATATTATATATATAATATATATATATTAAATATATTAAATAATAAGAATATTTAAAATAAAGAAAATAAAATTATTATTTTATTTCTATAAGTTATATTTAAATATTTATATGTATATATGTTATATATACATATGTTTAAATATAAGTAATTATGAGTTATTGCAAAAGGATTAGATGAAAAAAAATGATTAGAAATAAAATGTTTACTTTATTTAAAGAGATCGTATTTAAATTCGTTTGTTGATTAAGCAAATGAAAATCAAATGTTTAGTTTGAGATTTCATAATATTTTACAGCGTAATTTGAATTCTTGTTCACATGAGTGTGAAAAGAATATGATGTAATTAATTAGTTGAATACACTATGTTGATGAGTGAATTGGATTTACGAAATCCTAATGTAGTTGTTTTTCTAAAAATTGCATGTACTACTCCTCTAATGTTGTTTCTGGTATTCTCGATGTTGGGCTATTTAATCTTTGCTTATGAAAGTATTCCATTGAGGTTGTCCTATTCAGAGTAAGGGTTGTGGGTATGTCGGTCAAACTTGTGTATTAATTGGGGTAGTGCACATGGTGGTGGTGGTGTTATCACCAGTTGCATGAACGGGATTTGTGATATGTTATGGTTCCCCGAGTACTACGATCGGGTTGTGTGACCTTATGTGTAAGGTTGGATTTGGTTTTTAGTTTTGTGCATCATGTCTACCCTTAGATTGGGGGCTTTGTATTCCAGCGTTGTCAGTAGGAGAGTGGCCCTTGGTGGGGGTCCGACGCCCAAAGTGGTGTTAGGGTAACTCACCTAGGGTTTAATCAAGTGATAATCTAAAAGAATTAATGGGGAACTTCACACTAATAAAGTTAAAGTATGCCTCTCTCATGGAACATGCATTGTTAAGACTCGAGATGAGATGAGACGCATAGTTTTGCGTGAGGGTCTGGCGCCGGTAGAGGCAAGCCAGGGTAACCCATGATGGGGGTCCGGTAGCCTAGGAAGGTTGAGCTAGGGTAACTCATGGCAATTTATGTATGAAACTCTCCCTACGTCAACAGTTATTCAGTTTTTGGTGTGTTGTACAATGGTGTACTTGTTCTATGTAACCTGGAAGCAATGTATTGTCTTGTGAGTTTTCTTACTATGTTAAGTGATGTGGGTATTTGAGTCGGTTCAGTTATATTAGCCTGTCTAGAGGTAGTTGGTCTTGACTAGAAATCCTTGTTACTATCTCCTAGCACAGGGGGTGAGCCTTTGGGTTTCACTTGGTTGGGTGGAACGTGCACCTTACACCGTTGACTTTGTTCGTGAACGTGTGGACGAGACTTTCATGTTGGAGAGCTCATTGGATCTAGTTGCTCCTCTAGTTTCTTTCATTTTTGTTATTCTTGTATTTCATTACCCCTCATTTGTATCTTGGTGGAAATTGTAATAAATTATCAGGTTTATTTGATTTACCTCATTCGGAGAATGAGTGATGTAATTATAATGTAAACAATTGTTATTGGAGATCGTGATGTATCGATTTGTATTTGATGTTATATCATGAATAGAATGCATGTACTTAAATTCCTTAATTGAATGATGTTATGTTTTCTTTCCTTGGTTGTTTATTTCGGGTCTAAGTAATCTTTGTCTCGTAGCCTTAGGGGATGTTGGCAATGTGTAGCGAACTTGTACGTTATTGTTCTTTTTTTAAAAAAAAAAAAAATTGTTGCATTTGGTTAGTGAATTGCAACTTCCCCTAGGGTTGCGTGGCGGGGCACTACAGAAAGATCTCACTTAGATACTCAGAATGCATGGCTATCAAAAGTAGATACACCACTTTTTGTTGTTGGTACCAATAGTGAAGGTGTAGATCCTATAGCTCTCTTCACTATAGGGATAGGAGAACTATTTCACTAAATAGTGCATGCATCTAGCTAAAAAAAAGTTCTCACATGAACACTCTTAGTGAGCATGACAGTTTCTCACATCATATTATACCATACTAGAGAAAATAATCTACACACCCGCATCACTAAATTTACTAATGATAACAGGTTAAATCCAAACCTAAGATATGTAAAACAACATTGATCCCCTTCACTCATCCATTAGGGAGCCTAATCAAGAATTTTCCAAAATAGTAATTCTTAGATGAGAATCATTACCAAAATAAATTTTCCTCCATCAATTCCTCATACTTTACAAACCAACCCTAATGGGAGGTCATATAGAAGGAAGCTCTAGATTCTATCAACCACCTACTTGTAGATGCATCTATTTCCAAGGTCAAGCCAAAGGAATCTCCACCATCCTCCTTTAAAGTTATATCAAAATCATTTTTTTCTTCTTTTTCTCATCCTTGTAATCTCTTCTAAAGTGTTTGATCTTTCCATAATTATAACACTTAGCTTTGAAATTTATAAGACATTGGAATTTACATAGGATTTGGATCTAGACTTTACCTTTTTCTTTCCTTTCTCCTTTGATATTTTATGAAATGACAAGGCCTCCTTAGTAGAATTAAAACCTTTTCACCACATCTCCTCTAAGAGTAAAAACAACAACTACCTCATCCATCTAAATCTTTGAGGCAATGCTCTCAATTTCAATCATAAAATGATACCATGAGTATAAAAAAGAACATAAGAGTGGAAAAAAAGAACATAAGAGTGGCATAAAATCATCGTTCTTCTTTTTCTTCACTCTAATAGAGTGCAACCAGATCATGATCATATTGTATGTGTTCAGATAGTCAACTATATATGTTATGCCCCTACCCCTATAGTGTGTATAGTCTTATGAGTAGTTAGCTTGAGGATACCTTAAATCTTAATTAAGTCATATTCTCATTATTATATTGTTATTTAGTCATTTAGGTAACTAACCTAAGGTTCATATAGGGTTATCGAGGTCATATTGGGTGATATCATAGGCATAAGTATGGTATATATAGGAGGTATAGGTAGGTTATTATCATCATGTTGAGTATTGTGTTCTTATTGAACAATATTGGAGGTATCCCCATCGAAGTGGATTAGGAGATTGCCCCATTGAAGTGGCATATTATTATAAAGTATTTTATCATATTTTAGATTGTATTATTATTGTGCAAGTTGTTTCATTACAAGTGGTATTGGAGCATGATCTTGGCACCATTGCAACAAGGCATTTTTTCAATTTTGGAGGTCATTTTGTGAAACACATATCTCCCATATTTTGGAATTTTTTTGTCTTATTATTAAATATTTTTTGATGAACATATTGAAGCAAATATAGTCTATATTTTAAAGTAATTAGAGTATAATTGAGTGATTTATTAAAAAATTAGGTTTTTTCATCAATTTATATGGAAAGTACATATCATCCAAATTATTACTCTCCAAATTGTGTAATTACTATTTACTATTACTATGTAGGGTAAAATATGAATGTAATGTGAATTTTGTGGATGAATAAATTGTACTTGCACTTTGTTATCAATGCATAATGAAAGAATGTTATCTCATTTAATGTTATGTGATGAAATGCATATATGAGAAATGGATGGATATTGATTTGATATTCTAACTTTGGAGATGTATTATGTGAAATGCATGTTTTGTTGAATAGCTAACTACCTTGGGAATATTTTGAGAATGTGGATACAAGTACATGTTCAATTACTCCAGGTGGAGGGGAAGTATCACTTAGGAGAAGATCTTGGTTGGGTAACCAGTAACGTGACCTATTTGAGCTTACACACACCACAATAGAATACTTGAGTCGAGTTATCATATGGGAAGTAGGTAAGTCATCCTTAGTTTGATGTGTCTGCATTAGTAAGGGTCTTGTTTACTATTGAGTGCATTATTGGGTGATGTTATGTGCTTGAGCTTGTGAGTCCTTCCTTATGTTATTGTGCTTGATTGTATGGTTGAAAGAGTATATGGGATATATGTTATATGCATATATATGCATATGTCAACATACATGTATGATGGATTTAATGGGATGTCCATACGAGTATGAAAACATATGTATGACATGCATATATGTATATAAATGATTATTATGATGCTATAATCATGTGGCCATAATCATTTAGTTATCAAATGGATCATTTGACTATCATGTTGCTATATAGTATATATATGTTTGTATATATATACAATACACACATAAGCGTACATGCTTAATAGAGGAGTGTGTACACACACACACACACATATATAATATTATTATTATTATGTGAATGTTAACTTGTTTGTATTCATTTGAATATTGAATGGATACATAATTGACATGGTGTATATGTATATGTTTGTGTTGTCTTTGAGTTCGATAAATAGGATAAATAATTTATCAATATATATATATATATTATGTACATATATAGGTATGAACGTATTTTGTATGTTTGAAGAAATGTATAAACATATATGTGTGTGTGTTTATACACTTATTAATTTGGAAATCATCAAAAATGAATAATATGAT
This sequence comes from Sequoia sempervirens, assembly GCA_007258455.2. Classification (NCBI taxonomy): domain Eukaryota; kingdom Viridiplantae; phylum Streptophyta; class Pinopsida; order Cupressales; family Cupressaceae; genus Sequoia; species Sequoia sempervirens. The sequence continues at coordinate 96,675 of VDFB02353038.1, forward strand.
TATATTCACGTATTAGTTGGCAACTAATACTTACGATAAGTTTGAGGGATATATATATATATATAAAGGAAATATATAAGATATTAGCCTATCCTTAGAAGCATATAATTAGTTGTTACAAGGCGAATATAGCTCTAGGTATATAGTGTTGTAATATACTAAGCACATGGATATATACTTAAGCCGTGCTTAAAGCCACATGGAATGTATGGAATTTTTCAACCTAGGATATGGTGCAGCTTTAGAAGAAGTTTTGATGATG